>VZRO01003318.1:0-66113 GCA_013397915.1 Daphoenositta chrysoptera | reverse complement strand
AAAAAAAAAAAAAAAGGCAGTGAGGCATATCCTGTTGTTCATCTGGTACCAAACTGCAGCCAGGCACAATGCCTGTTTCTAGGACTGAAGCTATGGGAGTGATCTCTGGCATAAACAGCACTGAGTGGCCCTTTCAGGAAATAAGTTTAAGGTCCCTTCCAGCCCAAAACATTCTATGGTTCAATGATAAGGTGATCACTAACCCATAAGTTGAAGCTATGAGGGCTATCTCGTGAAAGTAAAAACAAACTTATATCCTGCACCTCTGGAAATACATTCTCCCAGCTGATGGTCAGTATCATTACCTGAAAAGGTGACTTGTGGGAGGGAATTTCAGATGACCCTGATACACCCCTGCAATCAAATTTTGCCTTTTTTCCCTTGCACCTCAGTGATGAGCTGATTTTATTGAATGCTCTCTTTGAAGAGGTGTTAGTTCTTGAACCAGAGCCAGTGCATTGCAGCTCAGCAATAGTAGACCTTGTTTTCTTATGGTGTAGGGAATACATCTGTAATTCTGTAAATCTGTGACTGCTTACACTCCCTTTTGGAACCAAAAGTGGAGAAAAAGGAAGACAGTAGTCAGACAGAATCAAAAAGCACAGATTTTGGCTACTATTTTAAGATTTGTATTGACACTGTAAGTGATCTATGTTCCCTCTTTAAAGTGATGCTACAGCAGCTCAAAGTTAACTTCAGTATGTTTTTTTAAATGTCAGAAAAGTCCACTTAACTTTGCAAAAGTAATTAATGTGAAGATGGAACTGCTCTGGATTTCAGCTACAGGGTTATAGTCACTGGACAGCTCATTTTGATGCAAATATTCATTTTGTACATTTCCCAAATGTCCTAAATTTTAAAAGTAACATCCAATAGTAAAAGACAGTAAACATTACATGATGTTACAAGTACCAGCATGTTCTGAATTTTCAGAATAGCAAATGCTCCAATAAAATTAGTAAGAATTCTTTCAGGATCAGTAGTTTTTTTGTAAATTCTGCTGTTACCCCAATGATGGGAAAGAAACCTTTTCTTCTTCAGAAGACAATCCTTCCCCTTTTCTCAGGCCTTCCCCGTTTCTGCAGGGTCTAAGACCTAGGTTCCCTGTTGTCCTGCTCAACTCAACTACCCAGTTATCCCACACTTCCTGTAATGCTTTTTAAGATAAACTTCCAATTTGAGGATGGCAAAACCAGGGGGAAAAGTCCTTTAAGGTAACTAGTGAGTCATACCTGCTTGAGCAACTGTCTTTTTACCACGGCTGTCAAGGAAAAGTGAATTTCCCAATAGTAGCCAAAGGGGAATTGATACCCAGTCCTGCTGCTGCACAGTGCTCTGCCTGCTCAGCTGATCAAGTGACTCCACACAAACAGCAAGAGTTTGGGAAGGAGGGAAGGAATAAGGAAAGGGGGGAATAACAGGGTTGTTGAATGGTTGAGGGAGGCAATGCTCACACCGGCTGCCTGGACAGCCCCAGCATCCCCCTCCAGGGGTATGGAAACAGCCCAGGTACCTCTTGGGACAAGGCCAGGGCTGCAGAGCACTCACACCAGGGAGGGAAGAAGTTGGGTTCATCTCTCCTGGCTTACAGTACTACAAACTCTTACTCTGCCTTCCCTGCCAAGAAATTATTCAGAGTTTTCCCAATGAAGCGGCCTTCACCTTTTAAAAGTTTGACAACACAGAGGGGAGAATAAATGCTTAAACTCCATGGCATTGGAAAAAAAAACAAAACAAAAAAAAAAGAAAAAAAGAAAAAAAGAAAAAGAAAGAAGATTGCAAGGCTGGGACACTGGTAGAATAAACCAAGTGACTGTATGGCTACAGCAGAGCAAGAGAAGGAAGAAGCCAACCTTTGACTCCACAGACCTCTACTCTGGGCACAGCTTCCCCAAGGAGCGTGGGCCATAAGAATTTATTCCGGCGAGAGCCAGTCCCCAGAGCCCAGGGCAAGAAGCTGGCTGGGGACACTCCAGTTTGTGCCTCATGGAGCAGCCAGAGCTCCGTCTGCTCTTCCAGCAGCAGCACAGCACCTCGGAGGTGCAGTGACAGCTTCTGCAGGACATGGCACAGGTCTGGTGGCACAGGGGCTTGGGCCATGGCAGGGGCTGGGCTGGGCTCCCACCTCTGCCCAGCAGCATCCCCACTCTCCTGCCAAAACCAAGGACCTGCTTTGAGATGACAGCACAAGGACAGGGGAGATTTATCAGTTTCAGCTCTTCGAGTGACTGGTAATTGCAGCTGGGGCTCCGTCATCTCACGTCACACAGAGCAGGAAAATGGGTCAGACGTAAGGCATTTGGTTAAGTATCTAAACTGAAAAGGTACTATTTTCTTTTAAATTATATAGTCTTTACTGGCAGGAAGGTTACTGGTGCGAGGCTTTCTAGCTTTAAAACGTAACAGGGACATGCCCTCTGAGGGTCAGGCTTTCATTTGCCGATGTTAATTCTCAGCTGCCTGTTATTCGTCCTTCATTGTAGCCTCTGTCTTAGCTGGGCACGCTCCTGATTCCCTGCTCTATCCAGACGGTCCATGTAAATAGTGTTTATGTTAAGGAAGTCATGTTCTGTGTGACTGGAGCACATAGAAACTGATGTTGTTGTCACTTTAGATTAAGCTCTCATTTTAGCAAAGGAGGCAATTGGAGCAGGCAGCTGAGTGGCCGAATGAAATATTCAGCTCATTTCGTTTAAAGCTGCCCCCGTCTCCATTGTTCAGGCTGGCAGGGCTGATTAACCCTTGCTGGTGCTGTCACAACAATGCTCACTCTGTCTCGAGACCCAAACACTCAGGCAGGTTTCAAAGGTCAGCAAGGTGATATTTGTCAGGGCTTTTTCCTCACCATTAATGAACTTTAGGGAAAAGGCAAATTAACCCTTCAGGCTTCCACCATTTGTAGATAAGAGAAATAAAACAGTACTTAGCAATAATCCAGGATGTTCTCCATGCTCAAGGCAAGCAGGAACGCTGCTCCCCTTAACCACAGACTGGCACCTGACACCTGTGAACATCCTGCTAACCTTGAGCTAACCCCAAGCACTCCATGAGCTCTTCCTCATGCAGAATTACATACTTGGGGTTGTTGTTTTTTTTTTTTTTTTCAGAAATTGTTGACAGCAAAAGCCCTGGCCTGCACTGCTGAGAGTGCCCAGCTGTGGCCCACGTGTGCAGACAGTCTGTGTCTGTCTGGAGCACGGCAGCCCAAGGCTTCCAGGGCTGCTGCCGTGGGGCTGCTCGCCTCCAGCCATCCCAAAACCTCCTCTGGAAATGCCCGGGCCACAGCATTACCACGGCACTGAACCGAGCACAGCCTTTCCTCCCAGGGAACCATCTGAAGGAGTTTGCTGGGATGCAACGGTTGCTACAGGAGAAGCAGTGAATGCTCAAATATGCAACGCCTGGTGTCCCAGAACCAGAGAAGAGAATTATTAAATGGTCTCCCTTCAGCTGGACTTGTTGCAAAGATTCTATTTATGGAATGGCCTAATGCTGTTTCACTTTCAAACCTAGTTTTTCTTGTGCCAGCATCTGCAGACTTGCTCTGTCACTTACTGCCTTCTGCTGAGGGGCCTGATGCTTCAGAGAGCTCAGCAGTACCTGCTCACAGCACAGGGCTTGGGCTCCTTAGCTCAAGACAGAATTAGAAACAAGACACAGAATATTCTTGGCAAAAGTGTTAGAAACAGCCCCAAAGTCTGGAAGGTAAGGCCACCAAAAACTGCAATATCAAGGGTAATGGCATTCTATTTTTAATGTGAGGTTTGGTATTTTAAGACAACAGCTCATGTACAGGAGATAAATTTTCTTACAATCACACTGACAAGTACTGTACCAATTTTTCCATTTCATCTGTATTTTGCACTAAATTGTCAAAAAATAAGGATATCTATTAAAAATATCAGTAGTTACACGAACTACAGTCATACTGACAGAAGATAACCACAAAAGTAACTCTGTTGTGGAGCAGCTGAAATCATAACTCCCCACCCCCCCGAGACACTGAACTGTACATATATACTTGTCTCTCTGCTGCTAAGGCATTTCTCTAGGATACAACAGATTGGGTACCACTGATAAATGGATAAACCTCGTAAAATAATACTTATACTACCTAAATTACTAATTTCCACTAGCCTTGCAGCTACGTTTTACTGTGACATTTTACAGCATAGTTCATATGAGAATATCCTGTAAGAGCACTCACACTAATATTCTCTTCTTGCAAATATAGTATAATGTTCCAGCTTTGCTGTAATGACTTCTACAGAGTCAAAACCTCATCAATTGCATTTTTGCTTTACTGGTTATCGAGATAAATCCGCAGCTGTCTATGAATGACTTGTGAATGCAGACAATATTAAGTTAACAGGAGAATATAAACATTAAACATGTTATCTTAGGTGTAATTATTGTACACACAGTTTAACTACTGGCACTTTTTTTTTCCCGTTTGGAACATTGGAGAGTGTATTACCTGATTCCTATACTCTCTATATATCTGCTTAAAATTTAATTCAATTCAATTAATGAAGATCCTTCAATGCTGTTTAAATACATAAGAGTCTTAATATCTCCAAATAAAATATACATCTGTCATAGTGAAACAAAGAAGTGCTACGTGTTATAGTGAGACCTATTTCTTCAAAGACCAACCTCTTAAACCTCACAAGCAATGAATGAAAGATGCCTTTTAGTAAACCCTTTTGATACTTTCCTGAATAAGAAGTCATGCAAGAAGTACACAGATGTAGCCAAGCTCCTGTAATCAGTCTAAATATGAGTGGTTGTAAACCCAAGTTTATGTTATGCATGAACATATTTTAGACCTATGCACTGGGAACAGTGAAGTGCTTGACATCTGGAGCTAGACAGTGGTGAATTGTAGCATGCACACATCACTCTCATTTGCATAAATACCTATTTTCAGAGTCACCAAGGCTCCAACACCCCCAGCTTTCCACCCATTTAAAAGCATCATTCATTCGAAATGTTAGGATAAAGCCCAACAGGTAGCTCACCCACCAAAACTCAGCTTTGACAGTATTGCGGTTTCATAGGTTCCCCTCTCACCACATTTTAATGAAAAACCCAAACAAACAACCCATACACAAACAAAACCCCCACACTAAAACATACCCTGATACCCGACCACCTGCATCTCCAAAAGACCCCTATCTCAGGATGGCAAGAATGCAAACAGATGGCCTCAATCTATAGAGGGCAGGAGGTAAAATGCAAAACACCCGAGGTCCTGCAGAACACAGGACTAATTCCAGAGGTGGAGCTGTCCCCTGCATGAATCAGCCAGAATTCCAGCCCCAGCATTCCAGCAGGGTGCTGTGGGAGCCCTGCAGCCAGAGGTGGTGTTTTGGCAGGAGAGTCTCAGGGGTCCTGAGGGCTGTGGTCATTAAAACCGCGGCACCTTTTGAAGGAATCGAGTTATTAACCTCCGTGACCCCGGACAAATTTAAACCCGACTAACTGCAGATTTCTCTGAGGAATCAAGGCACGTGTTTGTAAATTGCTTGGATATTCAGCATGATGAAAGATGTTACATAAATGACAGTTATTAATATAATAGTGGCAAATGGGTCAGGAGGAAGATTTCAGCACTGATTTAGGCTGTTGTTTCTAGCCAACATCAAATATTGGTCAAGTTTGGATGCGGATGTCTTGAAAGAATAAATATGATTTCACCTCTTTAAAACTACAAATCCATTTGGAATTACAAATTGTTTCTATAGTTTGAATGAAATCTTGGAATAAACTCTTTAAAGAAACAGTTCAGACCAAAATTGTAATAATTCCTTATATTTGGTACAGTCTAGGATTAAAGATTTGAGTTTGGACTGTAATATTATCATCGACTGATTACAGGCAAAAAATCCTCCAGCAACATTTGTAAAGCTAATTTTCCCACTGCAAAGAGAAAAAGGCATCTGGGAGTGCACCGTATCCCCACTGCCCAGGAAGATGTTGTAATGATATAAATTAAATTAACATTTTTCTGAAAGAAAACAAATAAATAAAAGCAACCTGAAACACACACCACAAACGAAGTTTCCCATTGCAACCCAACCAGAGATCTTGTGTCCCTAGAGAGCATTCCACTGGCATGGATGGAGGTGCAGAAGGGTGAGTTCAATATCCAAATTCACCAGAGATCCTATTCCTGGTGTCATTAGCTTCATTAAGACTGTTGCCTGGCCAAGTTCAAACCATATGTAAACAAAAATATGTGAACATATCCATCCACAGATGCCAGCTTCCCTGCAATCCAAGCACCCAGCATTTACAAAACATGGACAGGCAGCTCTTTCCCAATCCTGTTCTGAAATAGATTGTAACCATCAAGCAACAGCACCACTTCACAAAAAGAAATGAAATAGATTTGCTCCCAGTTTTGAAGCCAAAGAAGATACCAAAAGTAAAGAGCATGTAATTACCCCAATGGCAATTTGCCAAAGCTGAAACTGCCTGAGCCAGGGCCTCCCAATTCAGAGGTGGAGGCCTTGACAACTGGGGTCACAAGCCAAACCAAAATTAAATCAGAGGAGTTGGGCTCACAAACCAAAATGTGACTCCTGGGCCTGTCAACAGGGGAAAACTCTGGAAGCTGTTCCAAGGTAAAGGCCTGGCTCTTGGTGGTTAGAGGGAGTTTTATATAGTTTGTGAGAAATAAGGCAGTAACTGGGTGTACACACAGAAAGAGTGTGTCTTTGTTCTACATTTCTCATGGAATGGCTATCCAAAAACACCAGCAGTCTGGTTACAATGGACTTTCTTGGTGGAAAATGGGGTAAGGAAGGAGATGTCAAAAGTCAAATGCTGCTCATCACATTATAAATATTAACTCCCAGAAGATTATATTATTTTAAATGTACAAATGAACTCCCAGGAGATTATGTTACTGTTAATGCTATTAACCCCTTCAAGAGGTTCCCTGCAAGGTAAAAAAGAAGAAAAAACCCACAAAAATCTCACATTTGTGCTCAAATCTGAGGTGATTCAGAGGGACATTTGAGAAGAACCTGCACGTAGCCTCCTTCCTGTCACAGGGATATGGTGAGGGGTGTTTTCTGCTCTTTGTATTTCTACCAAACCACGCAAGAAAGGAAGAGGCACTTCAGAGAGACTGTTCAGGCCAGCTTTGGCAATTTTCTAGGTCAGTCCAAAACCCTATGCCCCCAAAAGTCATCCAAGGTGATAAAGAGCAGTTCCAGAATTTTGTGACTATACTTCATCTTCTAAGCTGTATATCAGGATATTTGGAAGGCCCAGGAATCCAGATTTACAGAACATTTAGTAAGGCTTCAGAAACTTTCTGGTGTAAGCAGGCCTAAGACAGAGTGAGCCTGGCCAATTTATGGGTTTTGGTGGAAACTATGCAAAATGTGGTGGTGGTTTCAGCTGAGTTTCATTCTCGGGTTTGGGTTTTATTCAAAGCCTGAACTCTAAGGGAAACTAAAGGGACATGAAACCATGCCACATGAAACTGAGATAAGGTTTGCATGAACACTGAAAAGAAGATTTCATGAAGTGGAGAAAAGGGCAAAAGCCCCAGGCAACAAACAGGCCCGGGGCTTCAAATACATATAGTGCTAATACAAATACATATAGTGCTAATTCCAATCTTCAGTATTGCTATCTCTGAGAAGTCATTCCTCATACTTCACACCCAACTGAGAAACTCAAGGTCAAGAGAAATTACTTTCCTTCTTGAAGGTTTTCAGATTTTTAGTTGGGAGGACATGGCTCCATATCATTCATTTTCAATCAAGAGTTAAGACTAAAATAACAGCATTTTTTTAAAATTTAGGTTTAAACTTATAAACATTTATACCTCCACATCTATCTTTCATTTGAGATGTACCCAGTATCATCACCCTTGACTACATGTGAAAACAATGCATCATGAATCTGTAATAACCTCTTCACTTGGTTTGCAACGTGGATTTTTGTCTGGTTAAATGTTTCAATTACTCCCACTTATAGGTTATCCACATATGGACTGAGAGCTGAACCCATTTGAGAATTAGCTTTTAACAGCTGACCTGGTGCCTCAGCAAGTGTTTTGCACAGTCTCCTGGGAAAAAGCACATTCATGAGCAAGCCTGGAATCACAAACCTTACCCCAGGAAAGGCAAAGCACGTTAGTACTTATCACACAGAGAATTCAACTACCCTACTGCTACAATGCTGCTCAGTGGCCAAGTGACAGAACAGCATTAAATATTATTTGCAGAGAGAGCCATCTGCCTGCCATCACACAGGAGGGTGAAATCGCCTACCAGCATGTGAGAATGGAAAGAGATGACAGAGTTTCATATGAGAAATATAAAGCAAGAGGAAAGATGAAAGCCAGCAAAACCAGCAAAAAGTAAAACAGAAATTAATTATTTAGAGCTTAGCATCTGAGCTTGCTATTGGATCTATTAACATCATATCCCGAATAATTATAGGGTTTCCCACTACCCTCACACTAACTGCTACTGCATTTTTATAAATTGCTATGTTACATAAAACACTGTGTATTTTTAATGTCCCTGTAGTAGCTGAGCAATTATATGCATTATAGTTCTGTATTTTCACATCATTGAGGAATGATGGCTTCAATTCACCACCTCTGTGCTGATGACTCCCACATCTCACTCCCAACCAATCTTGTTCTATCTAAACACATATTTCAGCCAGTTTTGCTTCAACTTACAACTGTTAAAATCTTTTTCTCTGTCTGCTACTGAAGACTCAACAGCAGTGACTTCAGACATGCTGGTGGGACAGAACTTTTTCTTTTTTTATACTTGCCTTTAAAAAGACTATGAAATACCTAATGGATATCTACAGTTAAAGTCAAAAGCATTAGAAAAGATCAGAATGCTTCTAGGCTCGGTATGTAAATACTCAATAAGCAATTTTAAGAAAGATCATCATTATGGATTTTAACAGTTAAAAACAATGAACCACCACTCCTTCCATCTGGCTGGTAAAACTGTGTACCAACAAGTTCAGCTCATTAGAGACCACGACCACATTTACACCTCCTACCCAGCAATGGCTATCAAAGAGTCTATAGCAGCTTTAAGAGACCAACAGTAAAATAAACCCAGAGAAACAGCAATAAATTTAAGTACCTCCACAGGTCCTGCTGCCATCCACGCTCCTCTCCGTGCCCTCAGTGCACACCCATGAGAAGAGCCCACCTGCACCAGATTTTAAGTGCTCCCTTCAGCTCAGCTGTCGGTCGTTAGCTAAATCAGTAATTAGTAACTGCAGCCCTTGCTGCTGTGATTTTCCCCAGCCTTGCAGGGGCAGCCACACAGAGAAGGGTGATGTTTTGGCAAAGGACCGTTGGAAAGGGGTGGAGTTAAAAAAGGTGAAGGTAGAGGCAGCTGTTGAGGCACCTAAAGCAACCTGGAAATCAAAATGGGTGGGTTTCATTTCTCCTGTTGCTCTGATCTCCCCCAGCATGGAAAATCATGGCCCTTGTCACTCAATAAAGAGGAAATGCTACCTTGGTGTAGCAGTTCTTATTTCATCAATTAATTAATGCCTCTGTGGGATCCCCATGGTTCTATCAGGTGTGCTGATGCTCCAAGGATGTATCATGCAGGCCATGGCAGCGACAGGAGATGTCCTTGCCTAGGTAGTAATCCCACAGGTTTTCCACACTGTGGGATATAGCAGCAGTACTCACCAAAACAGGGTGAGTAGCTGCTCAAATTTCAGTTCCTGCCTAAGGAATGCTTGTGTTGTTCCCTCATCGATTCTACCATGCACAGCTTGCTAAGGAGTTCACCCTGTTCTCAACCTGGAACTGTGAGGGAAGAACAGACTCAATAAAGGCTCAGAGGTTTTGTTCAAACGGGTGTAGAGAGAGAATTTAAGCTTCACACATCCTATCTAAACGGTCCAAAAAGAGAGAAAGAAATCTAAAACTCTCTGGACTTGCACACAATTTTTCCAGCTCTCCCGTCTGTTACACAGACTAGACATTTTGCAGATTTCTTGGAGAACTTCCTGGCAACCACAAGCAATCACCAGGGCAGGATGCATATGTGTTAAACTGAAATCTTAAACAAAATCATCTTTTTGAGCTTCAAACATTTATTTTTTTTTTTTAACTGTGAGTTCTGGAAAGTGGCTTAGTATTATTTTATTTGACTGCAGCTAGTTCAGCCATTCCCCCCACCACAGAAACGAGAGGGCTGCAAAGGCTTAGGGGTCACCAGTGGTGTTTTACATGGCCCTTCTGGGAAGAAATTGCACAGGTCTTTTTTATGGACATCTTATTTCTATTATGGTGATTTTTCTTTGACTCTATGCTCTTGTGGTTCAGATCCAATTGAAGATTACAACTCTTTTTTTCAGTCACACCCACCTAAACAGACAGACTCTTCCTGATTATTAAATCAAACAACCTGGGTCCACAAGGTCAACGGCTCAGTTTGCTCCACAGCTGTTAATCAAGCAAGAATTAATACACTGAGTATAGGAGAAATTGTCAGGTGAGAGTCAATAAAAGGACTTCATCTCTTTGTGAATCCCTAATAGGTTAACAGCTTTCTCTTGGATGGATGGAAGGTACCATGAAACATTTAAAGTGTGACCCCACATCACTGGGAATGTGTAGTTTGTTGTTTTTATGTTCAAGGGCGTCGTGGCAGTTCACAGCTTTCACCAAGCTTTCTCCTTAACAAATGGTGGGGCACCATCAGCTTCCAGGGGGTGATGGGGGCATGAGGAATGGGTTGGGAGTAACTTTATATAATATAAGTGCCCCCTCCTGTCACAGGCAGCACCTCACAACTGCTGCCACAAGAAATACAAAGTAATTCACAGTGCTGAAAAATCCAGGGCATTATCAATGTACATTTTGTGAAATTACTCAGCATCATTAATAAACTTGTTATTAATTCATGAAAAAAATCACCTTAAAATCCCTGATGAATTTATGGGTTTTAACCAATAAATGTGTTCTTAGTATGCTGCTACTCACGCCATTATATAAGCAGGCAAACAGTGAGAGAATATCCTTTCCTTTAACTACTCATGGGGTTGGTGAATTTGATATCCTTACAGCCCACTTGCACTAAAGAAAATGAGGAGATTAAGCTGCTTGCAGAAAGCAACATAGAGAAAGCTGCTGCCTGTGATGGGCTAAGACCTCAAGTGATAATTCTGTGCCCACTCGGGCTCTCTATAGTTCTCCATTTGTCTTGGGAGTTTGCATTAAAAAAATACAAAGTAAAACAAACAAACAAACAACAACAACAACAAGCCCAACAAACGCCCCCCCAGAAAAAAAACCCAAAAAAATCCCCAAAACAACAATAACAACAACAAAAAAAAACCAAAGAAAAAAATATCTGAAAGTGTTAAAACCAAGTGTAATCAGAACCAGCCTTCAATACTGAGTAGGAGAGCAGTGAACCAAAAAGGGAGAAAGTGAGAGTCACCCTGTAGTCACTAGAAAAAAGACCAAAGGAGGAGCACCTTCTGTCCCACAAACAAAATTTCTACAAATATATGCATTACAAAGGACTCACACTGAAATGAGGAAATTCCCATTGGCAGCCCAGTCTTAAATATTACCTCAAAAAATCAAGGACAGAGCAAAATGCCAGCCAGGCCTCTGGTGGAGCCAATAAAAGCTACCAAGGTCTCAAACCAAAAAATACAAATGCTGGGCACTCCTCAACTCCTCTTCAAGGCCAGTAACTGGCCAGTAAGTAAACTTGAATAACTAATGGAAATCAGGAAATCTGTAACGAGCTGCTCAATAATTCTTTGCTAAAGGGAGAGAAGAAATAAAATAATTTATGTATATTCTCTGTGATCCCGCTGTAAAAATCTCAGGCAAAATACACAAATCATTATTTTATTTAAAAGAAAGAGGGAACAAAAAGGTAATAATCATAGTTATTTGATCTAATTATTCCTAAAGGAATCCATAAGAGACTAGAAAATGTTTAAAAACCACCAGTCCTGATCTGCTACCTGGGGAGAATAAAAAACATTCTAGAAGGAAACACAGGTGAAAAAAATAATGAAATTAACATCTCCAAATTGTTTAAAAAAGGATCTTCAACCTAAAGAGAATCGACAGCATAGCTTTAAGGACAGATAAATGGCTGCCTCAAGGATCTGTCTTACCTCCTCTTTTTTTTTTAAGTAATACCTTAATTTGCATAGTAATAACCCAATTATTGTAAGATTAAGTGACAGAAATCTCATTATTACCGTTCCTACAAAACAGTCGATATTCCATTCAGTACCTTTTAATGTTACACACCTTAAAACATAATTATTCCAATATATGCTCATTCATCTTTAATGCAATTTCCTTAATAATAATAAAAAAGACTCTTCTGTAATTGTTAGGGGTTTTTTGGTTGAATATATTATTGTTACAACATGATTTTCCTCCTTCAGGCTGCTATAGAAACAAGCAAAGCCAACCAACTGCTTAGGGGCACGCTCCCTCCCCTCTTCCCAAGAGGGAGTCCACCAAGAGGCCTAAAGCACATATGTTAAAATATGTTGCAACAACTCTCTCTCTCCATCTCCCCACTCCCTGCTTCTTCCCACGCTGAGAGCTGGTCATAAGACAAGCTTGCAAACAAAATCAAATATATAGCAGCACCAGGCTTCTGGGAGTTATTTGTGTTCAGGGATTGCTGCTACGGGGAGAGGGGGAAGGGTTGTGGGTCTAGGGCTGCGGGAGGAGGAACCAGAGGCACGGGGCTCACCTGCTACAGGCGTTCTCAGTTCCAATTACAGGATAATAAATGGGATAAGTGGTCAGTTACCAGATTAACAGCAGAAAGGAAATGGGGGAAGGAGATAGGGCTGGCTCCAGCAGGAGGACACGGCCCCACATATGTTCTGCTTCAAAAACATGTCACGAGCAGTTAGAAGAGGAGAAAGAGCAGCCACCACCTCGCCAGTCCCATCTCACCCCAGGTAAGGCTGGGCAGCCTTTCACAGGCAAATCTTCCACACCACTTCTTCAAATCCTAGGCAGGCTGGAAACAGCTGAGGGTTGGTAGCACGGAGTGTCTGTCAGGAGCCTGTACAAATTCAGTCACTGCTCCAAGTCCAGTGCCCAGTGGCCAGTGCCTTCAGAGTCACTTACAGAGGCTGGGAAGAAAAGGATTGTAAGCAGCCACTCTTTTACAGACAGTTCCCCTCCCAATATACCCAGAGCAGCTCTCCAGGAAAAGTTGGTGGGCGCCATTCTTTGTAAAAACACAAATTCAGCTCGCTTGGCGCTCACTCCGTCGCTTATCCCACCATCACTAAAAGCAGTAAATACAAGATGCAGTTTCACAGGAGTTATTTACTGTTTAATTTTTGTGAAAGCCTTCTGTCAAAATGGCATGGAGGAGAAGTAATTTGGCTAAGTTCCGATTCTCCAAGTCCTTTACAATCACCGAGACACTGCAGGTCCGATTCGAAAGGGAAAGTGCGCGTTGCTGGAAACCATCCCTGGGTGGAAGCATTCCAGGGATTTTCAGTGTTGGGAACACAGCTTGCTGATCTTGGAGGTGAGGCAGCCCACCTCCCACCTCCAGTCCCTGCGGGGCTTCTCATGATTGAGAACCCCAGGGCTGCCTCTTGACACTGCCCTGGATTTCACAGGAGGGGAAAACACCAAATGCCAGCGCCCAGCCAGCAGGGAAAGCACCATCCCTGGCACTGCCCACAGCCCTGCCTGGAGCACAAGCTCCAGGGCAGAACAGCTGGACTTCTGCTCCGAAGATTCTGACCCCTTCCCTAATGGTTCTGGTTATGAAAAGTTTCCAATTATACCGTTTTCCGCAGAAAGCAAATTAAAATGACCGTCTTTACTTGAAAATAAAATAAAGCAGTGAATATGCTAATGATTTTTTCTTACATTCTTATCTCATTTCATGCCTTTAAACTGAAAACCTTGTGAATCTTACTATGAAAATTATCAACAAAGGCTAAACAGCCTTCCATCTTACACCAAAACTTGGAGGGCTGAGTTTATACCATCCTGACCCAATCTGACTGAAATTGAAAACTTTTCCTCTTCCATTAATAGCTTTTCCAATTCAGCAGTTCAAAGCTGCAATCCCTCACAGCCTATGCAAGGATTTGGGATCATTTTATAAATCTGTGTGGCAAATGAACATGAAAGAGAAGCTCTCCTTATGGCTGGGAACTATCCTTTGGGGGGAAAAATGTTATTAGCTTTTTAGAGAGCATTTGCAAGGGTAATTTGCACTACAGCATTTCTTTTTATTGGCCTTGCAAGCAAGTGTTGAAACAATTTGTCTTATCATATATATTCACTTTGAATAGGGACCTCATGTGAAATGCTCCTCTTGAAACAAGGAACAATGGGTTCGAAAACCAACACTAAAAGTGGTTGAGTGTGGCAATAATTTATTTCATCAAACATATTCAAAGGGAAAGAGGAAAGCAAGAAGGAAAGGATAAATGAATGAGGGAAGGAAAAGCTTCTGATTTAGTCTGTCATAACTTAAGGCAGCTATGCCAAAGCTCCCAGTTTGGTCCAGCAATTTCACAGGTATTATAACAGGAGGGTAAATCGCTACTCCTGGACATCATTTGTATTTTATTACTTCTTAAGAGTCCTCAGCCAAAGCCAGGGCCTCAGCACGTGTGATTCTGCACAAACAAACACACAGAAACACCTTTACTGCCCACAGAGGATTCCCAACAGACAGCTGTAAGTCAGAATTTCCACGAGCCCTAATGGACAGCAGCTGAGGATGCAGCATTAGCTACAGAAGGAGTACAGAAGTCACTGAAAATCCTTCCCCTCTTTCGGTGTGCTTTGATTCATGGAAGAAGCAAAGCAGCAGATTGCTCCTGGAAAAGTAAAACTGAAACCTCTGAGTCACCTCGCCCTGGTGGTGGGACAGTTCTTCAATGCAGAACACTCCGAGCAAAGAGAATCGATCTCTTTTGTGCTCTGGTACAAAAAAATGCAGTCTGCAGCTCTCCAGTTCTGAAAGTGGCATTTCATTCCACCAGGGCAAATAACTTCCATTTTAAGGAAGGAAAAAACCACTCTTGACAAGGAAACAATACCACATTTGCAGTGAAGTTACAGATCATTTGAATTGCAAGTACTTTCTTCTGCATAAAATCAGTACAAAAAAGACCAGTGGAAGTATAGTAAGAAATAATAAAATCAAAGGTCGCCAGTTACATATGTTTCTAGCGCTGATTCATCCCTACAGCAAGAATTCAATTTGCAGATGACAGCCCCAAAAGGCAGTTTGTTAGTGCAGCTCCCTTCCCCTTCTTCTGGAGCTCAAGGGATTCCCAAGGGGTGGTAAGAGTCTGTTGCTCACAGGCTAAAACAATTTACTCACTCTGTTGCTGGAACTCTTCTGCCTCCCATCTCCGTGGTGTATTGGGTACAGAAACCAAAATTTAGGTAGCAGTACTACTCACTCCGAATTTTCCAATTAAATGCATTTTAATTGAAAAAGAAAAATTAATGGAAACTTGCCAGTTTCAATAGCAAAGTTCTCACGCCCGGAATAACTGAGTTGGAAAGAAAAAAAACAGAAAAACCCCCCAAACCCAAAACATGCCACAGGCTAGGATGGATGTTGACCCAAGCTGTGAGTTCAAACCCCTGCTTCAGATGAGAGACCACAACTCCACGTGTCTTGTGGGAGAATTTAACCCCTGGGCTATGAACTGCTCCAAAGTGGTGTCTTTCTCTCAAGGTTAGATTTGACTTCTGGGAGGATGAGCTTTTTGGGGTTTTTTTTTTAAAGTGAAGATTCCTGAAAGCTTTCTTTTCATTCTGATTCAGAGAAAGACAAGAACAGAGGGGATTTTTAGAGGTTATTGAAAAGTACAAAGGGCCAATACTTTCAACTTTCACAAATAAACAGAGAGGCATTTAAATCAGTATAACCCCCTTGATTTAACTATTTTTCAGCTTAACCCAACAGAAACAGAAATTATTTAGGCTTAGGTTCAATGAAAACTGAGGATTGAAGCTGACCAGCAAAAGAGAGCAGTTAATTTTTCAAAAATTCTCCTGAGATAAGAAAAAGACAAAATCCCCCCAAAGGCCCCACATTCAATTCTTTAAAGTATTTGTCCATGCAAAGCTATTGACTCAAGTCCCATGTCCTTAGCTGAATTCTCACAGGCTCCTGAGAGATGTCTGTGATAGCTTTTCCTCACCTTCAAGGACATTTCACTGCATTTTCACTGCACACAAAGAAAAGGCCAAACTCTGCTTCACTTGCTCCTGACAGAATTGCCATTTCTTTACTTGCAGTAGTAAGGAAAGCAGTTGTGAGGAACTTGGCCTCTTGTCATCAGCATGAAGCAATATATTTTATACACTGGCATCCTCATCAATGTTAATTTCAGAGACAGAAATTGTCTCTCAAACGGACCCGTTTAGGAATATATGAAATAAAGCAAAATATGCACAGCTAAGAGTATGGGAAAAGACAGACAGACTTAGTAAAACAAACGAATAAACCCTCAAACCATTGCACACATTTTTTTGTTGATGCTTTGCTAAGTACCATCATAAACTGAAAAAGGAATTTCTGGGATATTTGAACAGCTATTTAAGTCCAAAGCTTACTTAAAATTCATGTAAAAAGTCGAACAGAAGCATCAAAGCACATGACTACACTTTTAACCAAGCCTGGGATGCACTGTTCTAACTGCATGAACTGTTTCTTCCCACTTTTCACGGCCACCATCAGTATTTAGCTGCTCTGCTCTCTGTGTCCAGATGAAGATGCATATGATGATCTGGATGTAGCTACCATACACGAGTCCATCTGCTCGCTGCCAACATAGCATACTTGTCAAATATTGCATCAGTATTTAGCTGTGACATAAACAGGCCCCTATTCAGCAAGTTTATGGTTTTAAACATTTGAGTGAATGCTTATTGAAGTCCTTGAAGTTAGCCAGGTGTTTAAATACTCTGCTGAATCAGGGCTGAAGTCAAAGTGTTGACATGGTATGATGTAAAAGCTTAATATCAAAGGAATAATGACACCAGCACAAAGCTCACTCAGCTGAATTTCACTGTCATTAAGCTATACACATACATATAATTTCTGGAGACATCTGATCTGATGGAACCCTAAGGTCAAGCAGACTGTTCCCATCTATTTCCATGTGAAAACAAAATTACTGCTTTGTGACTACTGAAGTTCTCTCAAGAGGAAAGCTGCTTGAGACAGACTTGTCCACCCATACAAGGACTTAAATGTTTATCTAAAAATCTGCACAAAAAAAATATTACCTCTGACCCTGACAGATGTGTGATAAAAAATGCAGAAGAATTAATAAAATCCTACATGACACTTCATTTAAATCTGCAAATGACTTGATAAAAATCTATCTTGCTGTATCTCCCTTCTCAGATGATTTGATTACAAAAAGTAAGAGAAAATCCCTCATTAAATGTCTCAAAGCAGACTGAAGAACTCACAGAGAAACCTGAGCTCTGCCTATTCTGAATATCCATGGTATTTGTACAACGTGTTGTAATATTAACACTCTTTAACTACTCACATGTGGCTGAAACATTTAGATTTGAATCACACAAAGAACAGGTTTTGATGCAATATATATATTCTTACTAGTGCAGGGCTTACATTCTGATCTGGGGAGTTTGGCATCACACAACGTGTCACTTTCTATAAAATAAAATCTGGGAATTATTGAAGCCATTGTCATTTCCTATGACAAAAATATCAATGTTAAATGTGCCTTTAAAACATTTATCAGTCACGTGTGTCAAGAAGCAAGAGATGAGGAATATTTCATGTGAGTAAAATGCAGATAAGTTAACTTGACAAGAACATGTATTCACTTAAGAACGGGTTATGTCCCTCTTGGCATGGACATCATACTGTGCAGAGTCTCCAAGAATTTAATTAGAGCTGTAATATAGTAATTAACTACTGTATATTGAAACCTTTTGTAATTTTTTTTTAATCTTTTTTTTCAATAGTGGGTGAAGAAAGAGAAATTATCATGATGAATAAAACCCAAACCAACAGCACATAGAAAATAGAAGCTATTGTAAATCCACAGGCATTAAAAGGTGTCTGGTGGGCTTTGTCATCTGTTTGTTCCATCACTGACCTCACCCTGGACCTGAACTACTTATGACACCTTCTCTGAACTACAAAAATGATGCAATAAAGTCTAGTTTATTTTTGATAGTTCTACATAAATAATTTCACTTCTTTAAAGGAAATACTCCAGCTTCCCAAAATCAATGGGGCAAATTCTCCCAGACTCTAAATAGGTGTATTCCACAACTTCTCAACCGTAAGTCATAAGTATTACTGGGTTTATACAGAAAATAAAAATAATTCCAAACCTGGGTCCAAACACAAAACCCAGGGACTTGAAAGCACGGAAAACATTTTTTTTACAAGGTACCTCTCTCTTAGGCCTTTGTTTGGCTTCCACAGACACCTCTAAATAATTCTAGAGATTGTCTAAATAATCTAGCCAAAGTGACACAGTGGGAGTGAGCCTAACCTGAGCCAAACCTGAGATGCCTTTTCTCCTCTTCATGCCAAAAGCATGAGAAAGGGAGAAACTGTTCAGCCACACATTGCACATGCTCCATGAATCTGCAAGTTTGCATTGACTCCAGGGGAACTTTATATTCAGCTCTGATCCCACAACCAACCAGTAAATCCTGGACTTAGTCCTTTCCTCAGAACTCTTCGAAATTTCATGCTTATGAAAACACAGTCAGGATTCGATGGATGGTATAATGGATCCAGAGGAAAAACAGAGATATGTATTATTCCAACTTGATCCTTATTTGGGTGGGTGATCTTAACCACTTCTGTTGTAATCTCTCCATCCACAAAACAGGAATATTAGTAACTTACCTCTTTGCTAAAGTATTTTTGGGGAGTAAAAAGCACCATGAAAGTGCTGAATTCCATCATTAAGTGCTATTATAGTCTAAGTGGCATTTGGCAAAAATAAAGAGAATATAAAAGCATCCATGCTCGTATTTACTGCTTGAATTGGGGGTATTCCTTTGGACTGCCTTTGCCTTCTTCACCCAGCAGTGTGAAGCACAAACACAACATTACAGAGAATGAATGTTAATATGTTTGGATAAATATTCAGACAAATGCACCTGTGAAACATTTGCAGACGTGACAGGGACACACCACAGAGGAATGGGTTACCACGTGTCAGCTGAGCTCTCTGGATGATTCCGTGTGGATTCAGCCTGTAGAAACTGCCTCTGAAAATCTCTTAAACTGTGATCACTCAATCACTTTGAAAAAGTAGCTCCTCCATGAAGTTTTCAAAGCCAGAATCCTCACTGACTGTGGAGTCTTAATTCATAACTCATCTGCTGGGATGGATGTGCTCCAGCCCTTACTTGGAATGCCAAACAACAGACTTAGTGTCGGTTGGTGAAGCAGGGGCAGAGTTAGGAACAAAAAAACCTATCCAGTTTCCCCATGATGATTCCCATCACTCTTTTTATGTTTCCTTGAGACTGAATTGCCCAGGACAAGAAAAGTAAGTGACCATCAACAGAGGGAAGGACATTCACTGCCACCACGCAGGGAATTTGAAGCTTGCTCAAGGGACTCCCCAGCCAGCAGGAGCCCCGAGGGGGATGGACAAAACCCCACAGGGACAGACTTCCTGAAGGATGCTGAAGGAAACATTTTAAGTGTGCAGTGACACCTGAACTGCCTCTGGGCCCTTATGGGGTAAGGGCAGTTTGGCCTGGGCCCAGATTGTGCCAGCATGCCTTGTTCCAGCAAGGTGAAGCACAGAGAGCAGCCTGGGATCACAGAAAAGGGGTCACCCCTATGACCCATCCTTCCTGAATCCCCGCTGCTCAATCCCGCAGGGCCCCTCTCCATCTTCCCCTCCCACTTCTGCCTCCCCCTAATCCAGCTGTTTTCCACCTTGGAAAAAAAAAATCCGAACAAAACAATCCCACCTCTCACACACAGAACAGGATGTACAGGAAAGTAAAGCATTTCTGATTTCCTTCTCAGGGGATCAGGAGCAGGGCTGTTCCCTTGACTTTACATCAAAAGCTAATCCTCCCACCTCCTCCTCATAGACAGGCAAGTTCTCCAGACTCTTCCTCATTACATAAGGCACATGCATAATCCTTCCCCTCCCACAGAGCATCTCCAGAAACACAATCCTCCGCCTCCCCCTCAATCACACCAAGCCTAATCCCAGCACTTCTGACATTCCCGGCTCCATAGCCATCAGTGCAGTGAGAACAAATGGAATGAAGCACAAACTCTGCACATGCCTTAAACCACAGCCTCACAACTGAGTCTCTCAGTTTTCCACTCAGCCTTCATGTTCTGCTTCATACTTGCAATTTAAAATTATTTTTCTGTATAAATTCTGTCTTGTGTTTTATTTTTTCTCTGTAGTTTCTGTTGTGAGGGATGAGAGGGAGAGAGGGTGTTTTTATTAGTGAATAGCAGATTTTGTTTTGTTGGTGGCATTTTATGGCCATGTTTTAGAAACAAGTTCACAGTAAGTTCAGAGGAAAGGAATTTTCAAAGCGAATCTAGCACAAAGCACTGTGGGGAATGATATGGAAAGTTGACAAAATTATGATAAACAATGAAAAAAACAATTAATTGTGGGGAAACACTGCATCAGTGTTTATCACATTGTTAACTTTTCTTATGGAAAATGCTTTATTGTCTGCGGCTTCTGAAAGAGATCTTAACCCAGGCTATGGGAGCAGAATGCTGCATATATAATGGGTTTGAAACATACTTTTTATATATATGGGAAAAAAAAGAAAGTGGCAAATATGTCTGTATGAGATAAGGCTTTCAGAACAAAATATAATACATGGAAATCCTTTCTTGAAGTGCTTTGTGGTCTTAAGGAGGTAGGAAACTTGAAACAGTTACAGTAAACACAAGTCTAAACAAGGTGTGAAAAATTGGGGCAGAAGCAGAAACAAAACCTGAAGTAAGCAGCTAAAAGAAGTAAGAGAAGTGATGTCTTACATGGTCATGGCTAATCTATTTACAGTTACTTTAAAATCCATTTAAGAACTCAGTTGCAAAAAACCAGAGGATGTCTACGCCCAGAATTTAGCAAAGGTAGTTAGAAAATGAAGAATAAGTGGAGACAGGCACTCAGAACTTTTAGCTCTAATTCCAGGTTCCCTGTATCAAATAGGCCAAGCTCTCTTGGACCAGTTCCTTCCTGAATAATGGGGTGATAGCATTTTCCCCTTGAGCGTGCTATCAAGATGAATTAACTAAATTATATTAACTGAGAGTCCCTCATTGTCCTCCTGCAAATCTTCTCTCAAGGCTCCTTACTTGCCCCGATGTCTACAAAGGCTGTGCTCACTGCTGGGCAGCTGGTGCATTAAAATACCTGCCTATGACAACTGTATCTCCAGTAGAGAACAATTTGGTGCAGCAGAGGCAGAGCACAAAGCCACTGCAGCTGACACCAGGGCACCTCCATCTGTGTTACCTGGGCTCAGGTTTACTAAATTCAGGGTTTACTAAACTCAGGTTGGCTAAATCCAGCCTTGTGCACTCCACTGAATCTTGTGTGTAGTTCATTTTTGTTTCGAGGGAGCAGCCACTGGTTTAGCTCCTTTTATTTCTCTCAGTGCTCAGAGTATCTGTGGTGTGTTTCAGCACAGGAGGTTCTGCTTTGTTTCCCTCCAGAGGAATCCAGTTCAACACAAACCAAAACCATCCCTCAAACCGAGCTGACATATGCTAAGTAAAAAAAACCAGGGAGATTTTCTTCAAAACCACAGGGTTAGTCCCAACCAAAATGCCAAGACCAAAATGCTAGCAACCAATGCTGACTACTATAATTTTTCTTTATACATTCCCTCTATCTCCTTATCCGTATCCTGGTTGTTTTCTTCTTTTAGTCTTCAAGATACACGAAGGTTTTACACCATGTAGGGTTTTGGTGGTGAAGCCACTCTATGGAAATTGCTCCTGGCTGCAGCTTACAAGGACTCACAAGGAGCTGCAATGGCACAAGGTGAACTGCAAATAATTCATGTGCAAAGGCAGAAAGTTGTAATTGTTTATAAACTAGTTATAGTTTATAAACCACTGTACTGTGAAGTGGTTTAAGACAATAAACTTTTGGGATGCAGTCAGATGCTGTGTTGAAGAATTATTTGGCTTATTATTTGTACTGTAAAATTAAGTTTCTAAACAATAATGCATTTAAATATTAGTGTTAATAATTTGTCTTCTTTTGCTGCTATGTTTTATCTTCCAACTTATTATCTTTCTGAAAGGACATTTTACCTATAGATACAAATCCTGTTGCAGGGTTTTTCCCATCTGTTGAAGGAACAGATAACAAATATAACTGTTAATTTTATGGTTAGCTATGTCCTATTTTGTATATGAAACAATTACTTGGAGAGTGACTGTATAAAAGATATTTGATAATGAGAGTGTTGAGAGTATTTAGTAAGTAAAGAAAAAGGACAACTCCTCAATACAGGCCAACCAATGTTTTAAGTAGCAAGACTTCCATTTCGTTGTTACTGTGCTTTTAATTGCAAGAGGTGTCGACTTCTATTCTCGTGGAGAAATCAGTCAGGAATCGACAATAATGAGGAGTATATTCAAAAAGGTTACTTCAAGCACCAGGAAGCTAATCTTCTTTGGTTATTCATAACTACTAAAGAGATAAAAGCTGATTCACAGAATAATTCAGAGCACCTAAGCTAAACACTGTCTCTGAACCACCTTCCACCCACATCCTTCCCCACTGAGAGAGGAACAGATGAAAGCCAGCCTTAAGTTAGTCTTTCAGAATAACCCCTGTTTGTGAACAGCATTTCCATATACTTCATCTCTTTAATCAGAGGGTTTAAAACACATTGTTTTATTTTGAACTCCAAGTGCTTCAATTTTGTCAGTCAAATCCCACTGAAATATTCTCAAATTTTAACACTTCATTTGGCCTTGCCATTAAAAATGCTTCAATAAAGTAAAGTAGAAGTATTTCAGCTTTGAGAGGTATTAATTTGTATCCATGTGCAGAATAATATGATTTACTTTACCTATATTCTTGTGAACTCATGCTACTGATATTCAGCTAAGGTCCTCATATATACTGTTCCAGCTTAAGGTAAATCAGAATTGACCTGAGGTTATAACAACCAGATTTTAGAGATATTTTGCTGTTATTACCTTGTAGTCAGTCCCTGTGGATTGGCATTCATATAATATATTTATGGTTAAATAGTGTCTTAATACCTTAAAAATGTTGTAATGCCCTAGACAAATATTTCATTATACCTTAAAGGTGGATACAAGGAACAGTAAAATCTCGGAGATGCTTGAGGTGGGAGCACAGTGCAAAGGATGAGTGGCTCTGTGCTAACAGGGATCACCCAGCAAATTCAGTGATAAGCAGCCAGCAATTCTGTGCCTTTAAGTCTTAGAAATACTATTTTTTAATTTGTTTCGATTTTTGGATTGAGTTATTTTTGTAAATAAGAATAAATTATCATATTTAAAGTAGGTATTAAATTAACCACTATTAATCTCCTAGGGACCTAAGAAGCCTTAAAAAGCAGAGGAATTTTAAAAAGTCTTTTACTTTCATGTTTTTAATCATTATTGTCTTTCTTGCTTGTAAAATCAAACCAGTTTTGCTCATCTTTTCTTGGGAACTCTGAACCAAATATTTGCAGAGACCAAAATCCTTGTGTGACCCAGAAACATCAGTACTTTCCAAAAATATAATGACATGCTAACCTATTAATGCAAACCTGATGCTTTACCTACTTTTCACTAAATCACACCAAAATGGTCCATTGTGGCAATCTCATTGAGCATGTTGCCAAACTTCCTTTATTAGAGACATTCACAAGAACAAAACCTTCAGTTAATTAAGTATTAACTAATCATCTCGCTCTCTAATCAGATTGTTTGCACTGCTTAAAATACTTATTGGATCTTCAAGGCATGATTTTTTCCTATTTATTTTATTTATTTTACTTTTTTTTTTTATTATTATTATTATTACATTATATTTTCCATAAGTAATACAGGGTCCAGTTGACTTCCAAGTCTTCTGGGAGACTCAGTACAATACTGGTTTGGTAAATGTGAGGTTTGAAAAATCACTGGTTTGGTAAATGTGAGGGTTGAAAAATCTGGCCCTCGGTGTCCATCTCTCTACTTCTCCCACAGTGTATCTAAACTTTCCCTCCTTTGAATTAACGTCAGAGCTGAGCTTTTAATGCATGGCCTTGGCTTGATTTATGAGTACATTTAAGGAATGTGAGGTCACTCAAGCTAGCAAAGCAGCTGGCCTCCATGCAAGATAGTACAACAAAAACTTCAGGAAAAAAACTCTCCCTGGACTTACTTCAAACAATGTATAAAAGAAATCTTTTAAATTTTACTTTAAAACACATAAATGAAACTATATGGTCATGTTTGAAAATGCAGACCTATTTTAAATGGTAGCCACAGATGCACCAGAGGAAATGGGATTTTTCCCCATTTTGTCCTTACACAGCAGTATCCACACTCATGGCTACTTTATTACCAGTCTGAAAACAAGTATCTGAAGGAAAGAGACTCCCTTTAAACTAAAAATTAACAAAACTCTGTCAATTCTGTGATATAACTAATCATTTGGAATGGAGGACAATTTCCAATACAATACAATACAATACACCAAGTTGTTAATGCTGCTGCCTGCAAAGCTTTAGTCAGGTGAATATTGTGTGGAGACTGAAGAGACAACCATGTAGGACACCAGCTCCAATACATCACTTCACTGGCAGTTTGTGAAAAATCAGGGTTAATCTATAAAGACCACAGGGCAAACTCGAGAAAGTTAGTATTTATGGGCTCCTCTGCACTCAGCGAAGAAAAAGAGACGTAGTACGAAGACAACATCAGTTTTCTACCTCCTTCAATTTACAGATTTACTTGAAGTATTCCAGTGAAGTGCAGAAACCTTACAGTAAATTTGCCTTCGTTTTTGCAACACCCTCCTAAGACACCAGTCAGAGTCTGCCAGTTTCCTGATAAATCAGCCATACGTGGTCAGCCACTCTGGAGCTATACATTGCCATGCAGGGAGACAGAAGAGGAGGTCTAGACAGCCCTGCTTCTCCAGGGACAAAGCACTGCAAAGAACATACATATTTACACAGACCTCGTGTTGTCAAATATTGTGATTTTGCCATGAGATTCATAGCAGGCATTTCTCTTACAGTTCTGCTCTGCTTATTGTAGAATATCAGCTCCAATTTAACAAAGAAATGGAGCTACAAGCTGTGATGCTTAAAAAAACCCACCCTTGAAAGTGTGAACCCTGACAACTCCAATGCAAGAAAAATATAGAAGGGGATTGGGTTTTTTTTTATCTTACGATTTCTAAATGATTTTGCGGCCTGCTTCAACTGGTAATATTCACACAGATGGGTTAAATGTCATTTTGCACTCTGAATTAACTTCCCTAAAATCTGTTCTCCAAGCCTTGTCACTCACCTGAGTAATCCTCCTGGTTTTAAATGGGCCTCCATAAGTGACCAGACTAGTTTACTTCTGCACGCTGATGAGCGTTACGTAGGAGGTGCCGATACTCCCACATCCCTTTAAAAAGAAGATTAGGCACTAAGATAAGTGAAAACTTCTGTTCAAATTGGCTCAAATCCTTCTCCTATTTAAATTGGTGGCAGAACTCCCACTTACTTCAAAGGTCCAGGACAGGCACACTGTATTAATTAGGACAGTGCAAAAACTCTCATTACAAAACTGAAGCATGTGACACTCACCTGATTTAAAACAAAACAAAACAAAAAAAACCCAGCCTTGGATTTGCTTCTCTGAGAATACAGGGCACTACAACTTGGGTACAGAAGTCCAAGGCATTTTGGATTTTCAACTAAAACTATGTAAGAATGAGATACATTTATTCATTATTCATCTGTTATAAGCTTGAAAGTGAGACCCTTTTAAAGCAGGTCTGAATTTGCTGGAATTCATGTAAATGAGAATAAAACTTGACCAAGCAGTAGGTCAGACTTGCCACAGCTCTGCTTACACTGAAGAGGGCTGCAGCTTTTGAATTTTGGAGGAACTTTAGCCTTTGCACCACTCTCTGCAAAAGGAAGGAGCCCCCTCAGCAGGGTGTGAGGTGTAATTCCAGTGTTGCCACTTCAGTTTCCTCGGATAGCAAATCCCCAGTGCAGGGCAAGTACAATTAATTTCATTTTTCCTCCTGGCTCATTCCCACTCCTCGAAGATGGCGATATCAGGCCGGTCCATCTGAAAACATCCTCTCTGCCACATCAATTAAACCTGAGAACTGCACTTGGCAGGGCAGCAGCAATTCCTGCTCAGTCCTGACGGTGCAGGGGCTGAGCCCCAACTGCTGCTCCCCAGACCAAGTGGCAACACATCCAATTCAGCCTTTTTTTTGAAGAGATCGGGGAGCAAGCAGGCTAATGTCAGGCTGAATATTTTTAATATTTATAATGAATAAAATTATATGCTTGGAATGCAACATTCAGCATAACAGCATTAAAAGCTAAATTTTTATTTGGATTATATTCATGGTAATAATAAGGAATGTAGGGGGTTTTTTGTGACATAGGTTAAAGAGTCTGTAACCTCTAATTTGACAGGAACTCTATTATCACTCTCTGGAAAATTAGACAAGATAGAATATTAAGACATCCAAAAACTGACACAAATAGAAAACTAGGTCTCTCACTTGCTCCTCTTTCTTTAAACAAGGAAGATGATTATATGCTGTTTGACATTCCATTTTCAGGGCAACTAAAGAGATGCCGGGAGTCACACTTCATTTATTCTTCCAAATGCCACCACTGAAAAAAAAACGTGTTGGTATTTGAAGGCACCATACTCCCACAAACAGCGGCCAGAATTAACCTTGTCTTCCTGATGGATTCATTTGTGAAGTCCCTCAGTTTAGTTTCTCAAGATGAAATTAAAAATACCCTCATGGCTTAGTGTGAGCACTTAAAGCACACACACTACATGGTGGGCCAAAACTCCCCAGGGTGTAGCCTGGCTGAACTCATTGTATTAGACAAGTCAAGGGGAAATATGTTCTTGTAGAGATTTCCAGCCTCAAGATATTTGGATTTGCTTAAGGTTAGCATCTGAACTTTTACATAACTCTTCTGACCGAACCTCACAAAATTTTTGAGGTTCACAACCAGCTCTGAAACTAAGAGCAAAAAAAAATTACTTTTTCCAACTCTGTCATGATTCCCAGTAAGATGTTTTGCTGTACAGTGTGAATAAAACAATGTTGTTTTATGTCTTGTCATCCCAGTGAACAAAGGCATAATGTTGCACACATTTCTGTAAACAAACAAACAAACAAACAGCCCCCACCCCATGTTTTTGTTGGAATTTTATCAATCCAAAATAGGCAAAAATAAAATTCAATTTTCGAAAATCTACTCAAAGCTGACACAAAAAATTAGAATCATTAGTGAGTTTTTAGTCTGTTCTTACTCAGGCAAAAGTCCCATTGAAATGAAGCCAACATTACTTCAAAATCTGAATACTGTTTCATTCAGCTTTTCAGCACCAAGATGAAGCTTTAGTTACAACCATCTGTCATGGGTATAATCTCATAGCACTGATACCCATTTCTCTTAAATATAACCTTTCTTCATAAACTCTTTACCTACCTCTGGGGTATATACAAAGCTCAAAAAAAACAAATGAAAAATCGCTATTTTCACTCTTATTGTACATGAACAATAATAGTACCTTGCACTGTAATAAAAATGCATCCCAGATAGCTTATCTAGGCTGAAACACACACTACAATACAGTATCTTGAAGACAGAGATTAAGACTTGTTTTGGAACATCTTGAAAGAACGTATGAACCAGAGGGGTGGTGGAGAAGAAGACAATGTTGTATTTTTAGATTTCAACACATTGTGAGGTTTCTCAAATGGCAGTTCCTCCCTTACCATTAAAAATCCACTCTATATGCATTATTGACTATTAATAAGATGAAGCTTACAATGTACTTTCAATGGGAAAAATCACAGAGACATGGAAAAACATTGTTAAAATTGTATCTAATAATAAAGCACAATCATCCTTGAGAGCTTGCATTCCTCAATATCCAAATATTCCACACCGGTCTTGCTAATGTGTGACAAAAAGCTCAGAACTCTGGACAAAATAGAGAAATAGGGGTGGATGGTGCCTGAAATGAGGAAACAGCAGAGGCACTGAACTGGGTGTCAGCCCAGTTGGGGCTGCATTTCTAACTGGGCTACTGAGACACTCATTTCTCTCAGAGCAGGTAGAGGGCCGTGCCAAACTCAACTGTCCAAGTGCCTGTGCAGTTCAAGTTGTGGACAGAGACGTTTATTTGCCCTCTGTGCTGTCTGGCTGGAATCCATCCTGGCCCGTGCAGCCCCATTAGCAGGATGCTCTGTCCACCTGCAGTGCAGGGACACACTAATTCAGTTTGTTACTTCAGACTAGTCTGAGCATGCCCTTCCCTGCAGACATGCCCCTCGCTGAAAAATAACAGGTCAAGGTCAAAACAGAAATTTCAAGTAGTGTTATATTAAGTGCTATATTGATTGGTTGTTTTTATTTTCACACATAAAATCCTAAATAATGTATTGTCTCTCAATGAACCAAAATCTGAAAGTCATCACCAGCTGCCCAGAACAGAAAGCAGGATGAAGTTGTTCAGGAGAAAGAAGACTCCTGATTTTTGACATGTCTAAAATTTTTGACTCAGAACAGATTTTTTACATCAGTCATGATTTTTGAAGAGATGGAATGACTATACTGTTAATGAAATAATTTTTAGAACTTAAAGGCCTGGTTTTCATCTTCAGTGACAACACAATACTAAGAGGTTGGTTTGGGATTTTTTGCAGGGAACATCATCTAAAAACAGATCCTTCCAGCTCCTCAAGATAAGCAGTTGCAAAAACACAGTGCTTCAATTTAAAAAGTGCATATCAGATATTATACACTTCCTGAGGATTCTGGGAAGTGTAGTCTCCTAGCTCAGTTTTCTCCTAAAATGTAATAAATTTAAGACAAACCACCCAGGCAATTTTGTTGGTAAAAACAAGGCAAATATTGCCCCTTGAAATTATCTTCACAACTGAAGGGAAGAAAACCAAGTGAGCCTATTCCTCTGGTGTAAACAGATTATCCCCTTGTTTAAAGTGATGCAGTTGTCTCTCCCTGTTGCACAAATATATAAAACAATGTATCTTATCTGTGCGCCACGATACTGGGTAATATCTCCAGGGCTGGCTATCAGCTGGTTTAATTGTAAGACAGTTTTACATCAAGCACAGGGAGAGGGGGAATTTGGTAATCACCGAGAAGAGGGCGGGAGGAGAAAATAGGTCAGATAGCTTACAAACATGCCAGAAACAGAGACTAATAGTTCTACTTTTTATTCTATAATAAAATTAATGTTGCCCCAGCAGCATGCTATTTGGTACATCCATCTAATCTATTAAACAAACAAGAAGACAAAGGATTAGCTGAAGATAGTACTCCTGTGTATTTGTGAACTAGTTTCTTGTAATTAACAAAATTGATGATAAATATAATTTTGTTTTTACTTTCTCTTCATTTTCACATACAAACATGCAATATTATATATCAACTAGAATAAAATCTGCTAAACTGATTATGAAACTACAAATCTATGATTTATTTATATGTTTAGTAACAGCATTTTCCCTTTTGCTGGTTCCTTCACGTACTAAAAAGAAAGGACAAAACAGGAGGAGATATGCACAATTTCACCCACCAGAATTTCACATTAAACCCCACAATGTGCACGCAGCAAAGCAAACAGTGCAAAAAACATGAAAGGGGAGAAAACGCTGGACAACTCTGAACAAAAGCAATCTCAAGTACAAAGACTTGAGATCTTTTTAAGATCTTTGCAAGCAGAGAGGAAAATAAGTGCTTCAAAATGGGGGCAAAGTGAAGAGGGTTCTTTATAAACACTGACTCGAAGCCTTCAGACATTAAAGACTCACATTATAGACTAACGCTACAAACTCCCCCAAACCTCATCTCTCTAAATGCTTGAATTAATTTTTCTCTTGTCACTGGGAATTAAGTTTACTTGGTCAATCAAAACTGTCTGATTCTCTGCAAGAATTTTTAGCCTTCAGTACAGTTTGTAAGCAGCCCTGCAGAACAGGCCCTTTGAAACTATAAAAGAAGACAGAGGTAAATGGCACTACTGCAGCAGGGAGAGTCCTGCAGAGAGGAAACCCAACAAAAGATGCATTATGCTATTAACAATAAGAAAACAGCTCTATGATTTCCTCTTATTTCTAATATTTATATTGGCCTGGTGCCCCAAAAAACCCAGTAAGTCCTCCTGCATCTCAAAATCTGAACGGAGTTTACAGATAAAAGACTACAGGTAAAATATTTTTTTTTCTCTAAGAATACTATTGTTGGCATTTGAAAAATTCTCTTTTCCCTGCTTTGCCTCACAGGCACAGTGGACAAGTGTGTTCAGTTTAAGATTCCCAAATTTATCATATCTGCTGCAATGACAGCATACTCACATGATGACAGTAGCCAAGATATCAGTGCTGATTCATATCTGCATGAAACTCACTCTTCGGTTCATAAAATTCTTCTTATCTTTTTGCTAAGTTTGAGGTCTGCTGGAATCTAAAAGCTCAAAGTGAAAAACAGCCTGTGTCTATTCTGGGGCTGAGCTGGAAGAAAAAACTGAGTTCCACAGCTTTCCCCCAAAACAGTAACACATTCAGTTTTATTTATAACTCTCACCTATTTTGGAAATTTTTGTGAACCTGGCCTGACATTCAAATTGGTAATTCAGCTTAAAACTAGGGGAGGCTCCTCTCTTTTTATGCCTCCATACAATTGCTTTGAGAAGGTTAATAAACAACAAAGATATTAATAGCATACCATGACATGACCTATGAATGTCACAACGTAATTATTACATTCTAGAAACCAGAGGTAAATAGACAAAGTTTACTATGAACTGCTCCTGTTAGGCAGCAAAGAGAAGAAGGAAAAGAGAGTGTCTATGTGTCAGAGATTATAAAAGGTTCTGAAAACTGCAGTGTGACTTTGGCATGGGTGACGCAGAGTTGCAAATATTTTCAAGGAGGTCCCATCAGACCTTGGAGCTAACAACCCTCTTTCAAATCTGTCTACTTCTTCCTTTTAATCTTCCTTTTCTGTTGTTTTTGCTTGAGAGAAAACAACAAGGCATGATGCTGTGGGAGAGATGCCAATACTCAGCTCCTGCTGAGAAGTGGAAAAAAAAAAAAAAGATGTGTCAGAGCTGGAGCTGCTGAATCCTGCTCACTTTGTGCAGAGGAATTAAACAGCGTCTCCCTTCACGGCCTAAATAGGGCAAATTCGGTTTACCTGGGTGAGAGAATGTCTTTCACTGAGGGTGTGAAGTAAAATGACGTGTGTTTGAGGTAGAAAAGGATGTGGCAATTCAACTCCGTTGCTGCCATAAGCAGCATCCCAGGGAGATGGGAATTGCTCTGTTCGAGGTGGTTTTGTCCCTCCACAGCTGCCTGGACAAGGAGATGCAGCAGCTCCTCCCTGGTGGAACATCTCGTGTGCTCAGACCACGAGTCACAGACACACTTCTGATGACAGCAGGAGAAACTGGGTATGGATAAAAACCAAACCAAAAAAAAAAACCAAACCAAAAAATTCATTTTGTCTCATTTTTGAGCAAAAATTTGGGATACTGTATAAAATGGAATTTTCAGAATTCAGCTTTTAACTTTCTCCACCTGGTTTAGTCTTTTTATACAGCATTTTTAACTGAGAGGATGACACAGGAGACATCTGAACAAAGCTATTTGCTGTTCTTCTGTCTCCATCACAGGGTGTGGCTGGGAGTTCAGGAAACTGGAATTTCTACCACACGGCACAACTTCCACGAAGAACAAGCACCACATTCACTATTTAGTCTTAAACATTATTTTTCTATAAAAAAAACCTCTTCATAAACTACAAAAAACCCCTAGAAATACTGGCATCAATCATGTACTCTGAAGGTCTCAAACTGTTTTACATAGGAAACCAAATACCGTGATCCATATAAAAAAAAACTAGAGTGCACAGAGAAGTCAAGTATTTTCTCCTTATCTGATGTTTCTTCCGTGGTCCCACAGTTTCTTCATCTCCAGACACTGACTCAAAGTGTAAGTAATTCTGAATTTGGGAGTTTTTGAAACATTACCGCAGAAGAACTCACCTTCTGTGGAAGTCCACAGCATCTCCCATTCTGAGAATATTAGCATTACTCTGTTCCAAAGGAGAACTGATCACCTTGCTCTAAAACTGGGTGCTTTCCAAGCAGTGAAAAGCAGAAAAAGTGATTGTGATGCCTAGTCAGAAACACGGAGCTCAGAGCTAACATTTTGTTTTACAGATCCAGGCTAAGACAATAGAGTACAAAGCCATGAGCAGCATCCTGAGTTTTGGGGCACCTCCATGGGCCAGCGTCCAGGCTCGAGCAATGCCAAACTCCTCCTCCCCCTCCACAGGCAGGGTGACAATTTGCATGGATAAGCAAAAGTATTCATTCAGCAGCTGCTGGATTTCACATCCAACTTTTCCACTTCCCCCCAGTCCCAAGGCAAGGCCAGAGCAGAAAAGCCAGCAAGTCAGACAGCCCCATCCCACAGGCCACCAGCTGGACTGCTCAGAGTTATTCTTTAAGTGGGTTTTTTCATCTTACTATTTATGTAGGAAGTTACATCCTTCTCTCTCTCCTTTCCTTCTTCCTCCTGCCAGTTATTCATTGAACTTTCTGGAAGCAAACAGAAAAGGGAGCCAGTGCTTGCAGGAAGGGCACCTACTGTGGAGATTTTGTCCTCCCTCTGACAGTCATCCCAGCAGCAGAGTAAAGCTCAGATAACAGAGCCACAGCTCACAGCTTTCACCTGGACTGCCAGCGAGCTCTGAGCTTCCAGGCTGACAGCTGAAGTCAAACCCCTCCTGTGTGACAGGGACACAGGAGAAAGGATTCTGCCTCTGAAGACCTTTCCCCAATTCCAGCCCTCTCTGCTGCGAGCCACGCACTGGGAGCAAAGATCTGTGTCCCCAGGGATTTGCACCCTTCCTCGCCTGGCCCTGACCATCCACGATGGGATGATGTCTCTGGGAGAGGGTGGCCCTGATACCAGATGCTACATGTCATGGAGATGGGAGCAGAAATCAGAAAAAAAAAGTTAAATACATTCCCTCTTTCATGTGCGAGTTATTTCTCCACAGCAGCCAATATGCAGGCTCCAGAACTGCAGTTTTCTTCACACTCGCTCAGTCCTCCTTTCCAAAAAGAAAGAGGCTTAATTTGAAGTTCAGTTCAGTCAGGAAAGAAAAACAGTCCTTCAGCTGCAAAGATTTGCAAGCCATATGTGGTACTTTGGGGTTTCAGTTTTTCCTTGCATCGTTTACCCTGTGCCTGGTCAAACATTTTTTCTCCCTTGACTTTTCCAGGCCTCTTCCTCACCAACCCACCAGTTTGTGCTCACATGCCTGTTTTAATGAGCCTTCCTTATATCCCTCCCTTCAGACCAAGCTGTTTTAATATTTCTGGTTTATTAATTTCTTTTTAAATTCTGAGCAACTAAACAAACTTAAAAAGCAATTATTTTCAGGACTAGTAAGAAGAAACAAAGTTTCTCAATGTTTTCAGAAGGAGAATCTGATCTACTTAACAAAAAACCAAAACAACACATAACTATAAGACTCTTACCTTTTGACCAAGCTCTGCAGGAGAAATCTTAACTTCAGTTATCATGCAATATGCAAATTTCAAGATGATATTTTAGCTGATGTTTAGTTGAAGCATGTGGCAGAAAACCTGGCTCACAGCAAAAAGCCAGCTTGCCAGTAAGGCTTGTGTGCCTGCTAATACAGAGATGTAGACAAAAGAGGTATCCGAGGTTCTGCAAAACCTAAATGAACAGAGCTAATTTATCTAAGTCCTTGACAGCCCACACAGTACAAAGCAGAGGTCTTAGGGCAGCAAGAAGGGGAAGTCTTTACAAATACAGCACAATTTTTGCACCTTTGTGTTCTGCAGATGGGCCATATTGCTTACAAAGGTTGAATGCTTTTGACTGGGAGTGAAGAACACCACAGTTGTGATTTTAATTTGTTTGCCATTGATAAAACTGCTTAAAGCAATCCTTGCTTTTGCCTGGTTCTCCTTCAGAGCCTCCCATCCCAACGTGCTGCCATTCTCTGTTTTACACTTGTTGCATAATCTGCAAATACCAAAGTCACTAGAAAGAGCCTGGGCAAAGGGGTGCTGTACACACAGGTCCCAGTGATTCCCTGCCTCGTGGAAGCTGGCAGGAATTTACACACCCTAGGGGCAACAGAGGTTTGGAAAAAGGAGGTGGCTGTCCTCCTTCCAGTATGGTTGCTAGTGTGGTGTACATTCAATTTATGTATCTGGAGGGTGAGCATATGTCAGGAAGAAAAAGAGAAACACATTCCTATTGTTTAAAGTGCTGCAAAATTGTCTGAGGAAGCTGTGGGTTAGCACCACTTCAAATTGTCGCTGCATTAGTTTTGCTTTCACTGTGGAACACCATGGGGTAAAACCTTAGTCTTCCTCTGAAAAAGAAACCCAAAACAAAACAAACCTATACTGATATCAAAGGAGGGTGGGGGGAGAAAAATGACAGCCACTGGCCTGCCCTTTAACCTTTCTAACAGAGCTGGTGGCCGCAATGAAGCTTAATCAATGCAATGGAAGTGACATTTCACAGTCAAATCAAATTAAATGGAAATGAAAGGAAAATCTGAGGTCCAACCTAAAGGCTGTTCCCTCTTGCACCGAGGTCATTGCCATGGCAACTAAATGCTACAAATGTGTAGAGTAAATCCTTAACAAATCTGTAGAAAGCATGTCCAATTGAATATGATAGTTCCTGCACTGTACTTTGTACCTTTCAAAAGAAAGGGAGACAATAAAACAAAGCACATCTTCGAGCCCGTGTAGCAGAAAAGAAGTTCTGCCACCAAGTACAGGGCGCAGCAGCGCTCTTCATCTTCCTCTTTGCTTTGGACACGGAGAAACAGAGCAGCTGTACTGTACAGCAAGTGGGGAGCTGTGGACAGACACCACATTAAGTGGATTAGGGCATGGTGTGTTACGTTTTTCAGTCTTGCTTCAACTGGAGGGACTGAGAAAACTTCCTTGTATCGTTACAAACGCGTTTAACCGCGGCTGCGAGCAATTCCTACCGCAGGGGCCCAGGGCCTCCAGCATCCCACCCAGCATCAGCATGGACCTCCTCACCCTCCTGCCCCTGCCTGGCCTGCGGAGGCTGCTCTCTCAGAGGGCTTGGGATGGAGAAGGGCCGATCAGACCTGCTAGAAAACACCAGGCATGCTCCCACCTTTTGGCTTGCAGCCCTTTCTCTGGCCAACTCCAAGGCCATGGGGCCGGAGCAGCTGCCCCCTGACCTACCCAGGGCAGGCTCCGGGCACAAAGGCTGCTGGAAAAGGGGACGTGAGCCCATTTCAGCCCCTACACACTCCAGCATCACGGGCAGCCCTCACCCCTGTTCTCTCTGCGCCAGCTCCGACTGACACGCGGGCAAACTCCACACCTCTGCGTGCCCCTGTGGAGAATTAAAGGTAATTACCAATTCCTACTGCCACTCAAGGCGTGTATTTCACTCCTCAGCCTAACAGCTTCTGACAATGAAGGGCAATTTGAGAACCACATCAAAATACAACAGCCGCGCGCTCACGCTCACTCTGCTATTTGATTTCAACATTTCCACCTGTGTAAGCAATGAGATGAGAAGCGGGGAAGGCACCACGCAGGATATGGAATTTTTCTGTTCCTTGCAAGACGTGGAAGACTTTTCACACTGAGCCGTGACCTTCCCCAAACTTGTCATTTATCTGAGCTGCATAAGGTGGCAACCATTATCCTCTTCTCGAGCACAGGGAAGTTTTGGTTCCGCTGTAGCGATGCAGTCACTGTGCATTACGGACGATCTCGAGAGATTCCATGCCCTGGGCCAGCACAGGCTGGGAGTATTGCAAATCTGATCCGAGGTGACATTTTCTACTCAAATACAGACAGCCCCGGGACATCACACACCTTCCTGCATGAATAGCAATACACACTAATGAACTAATTTCTGGGGGGAAATTGTTACTTCCTGAGCGCGTGGGGGAGGAGACTTCCCTGACACTTCAACCAGAAAAGGATTCTGGTTTTCTTGCGATGTTTTGCTGTTTTTTTCAGCTTTTACAGACAGTGCTACCTCACATGGCTATACACGGTATCTTCAGCCCAGGTCGTGAACTTAGGATCTCTGTGTGATTCATCCCACAGTGTGTACAGGAAATCACACAATCTCCTCTGCAAAGGAACAACCCAGAGTACCCACACGCCCCACCGTGCTCACAGGAGATTCTCAGTTACACATAAGGAAATAAATTCACTCTGAATTCATTCTGGTATTATATTGACTCAGTATTGCTGGATATTCTAATTTAGACTCGTCAAGCCCTCCTTTTTGTCACACATAACAGCGATATTTACAGATCATTTCACATTTCTTTTACCCTTTAAGTGCTGCTGGATGTTTGTGGTCACTCATTCATGCTCCCGTGAGTTGTAAATGCACTCAAAAAATCTGGCTGGCAGACCAGGCAAGATGGTTGTGTTGGAAGAGTAGAAGTGACAATTTGCTGTAAAATATACGTAAGCTCTGACTCAGAGACACAAAAGGCCAAGGAAAATTGTCTTTATATTACCACTACTGTGTTTTTCTCTTGGGCTTCCATGGAAAAATAAACCAAAAAAGTACTTCAGAGGACCAGGTAGATCAGAAAAGCAGTAAAAGAATGTATGGAGAGGGGAGATACAAGTGCAAAGCTGCAGGCAGAAGCACTTGATGCTGCGACCAGTGTTTTACCTGAACAAGTGGTTTCTTAAACTTTTCAATAGAAATTGTTCATACCAACACTAAATTTTAGAGGGTTTATAATCTAGAAATCTACTTGCTCTCATAGCAAGTCTCTGTGAAATGCAGCTGGACTGGCAGTCAGGTGAACACCAGCACTCAGGTCCCAGCAGAATATTTTACCAGAGCAAAATACAGTGTTAAACCCTTAGGTCCTTAATCTTTGCTTTGGGTTAAAGGAAATGAAGAGGGTTTGACATGAAATGGAACATTACAGAGCAGATCCAGGGAAAAAAGAGCAAGGAAAATGAAAGGCACTGAATACATGAGGAGATGAAATGCTGGAAAGGGACCTGTATTCCTGTCATAGCAACACTCCTTGCACCCAGTTGTTGTTACTCGAGAAAGAAGCAAAGGCCTGTAGGAACTAAGAGCTAGTGAATGACCTACTCAGAGCTTTAGAATTATATGAAAGGAAACTATTTAATACAATCTCACCTTTGGTACAGAATTCAGTATTAATGACAAATACAACTTTTCTAAAAATTCCTGAATTTTTACGTAAATATCTGTGGGATCTTCCTTAATAGGCCTTGGTCTTGCCCTCCCAAGAGTGTCATAAAAAGCAGAATCTGCAATGTGATGGACACTGACAAGCAAGTAAGGATTCTAAAACAATTTTTATGTATTTTTTCTGTACTGTTTGATACATATTTTCTCATGTTTTTTCTTTTATATTATTTTTGAGATCTAACAACTGCTTTTAATAAGCAACTGTTATTGCAAACATATAATTATACTAGGCCACAATCCAACAAAGCACTTAAAAGCACAGATTAAAGACACTGAAAACAATGGGATTATTTATGTGCTTAAGGTTAAGCATCTGCTGAAGGACTCGGATGGATCAAAGCCCCATTTCTATTACATCTACAGACAAAATATTATATATGTTAATTAAACGTAAAATATATGTAAATTAACCAGCACATGAAAAATAGCACTTGCATAAATGTTTTTAACCCTATATAATTTGTAATCATAGAATATTTCAGTTATTCAAGATGAAAAATAACTGCTAATATCAACCATTTTATCACAGAGTGACAAATTCCTGGAACTGAACAACTGCAAAATAACTTGCCATGAGAGGCTTCTCCTCATAAACCATCTCCTGAGTAAGAACTTCACGTTCTGAGGCAAAAAGGAGAAAATAAAACCACAGAAAGCACATCTCATTTACCTTCAAACTTCATTAATTAGTGGAAGAGCTTGGTTTGTTAATTTTTTTTTAATCAGAGTAGTTTTATTAGGAAGATCCACGAGTTATTTGCAGGTAGTGCCTAATAATCTTATTTTTTATCAAAATATCTTTCTTGGGTTTTTTTCATTGAACAACTCCTTGCTCTTGAATTAAGGAGGAAATGGACCACATTGCTTAACTTTCATTCTCTCCAAAATTATTTATTTTCTTTAACTGTAAACCATTTCTTATTCTTTTGTTCATTAATAAAAAACCCATCTTGACTAAAAAAACTTGTAAATAATTATTTCCACTGTAAATTACTGTCATTTATATTGACGATTTCAAACAAATAAAGCAATTTTTATATTTCAAATTGAAAAACCTAGAAAAGGCCTCTTGATAAAGTTGAATATTTTCCATTTTAATCATTAGCCTTAAAAAGCTCTATTTGATATACAAAGACAAATTACCATCTGAAAATTACTTTCACCTGATATTTCTCTTTACTTTTATGGTGTTAAAATAGAAAAGGCCTTTATTTTATTTCTGTACAATGTTGTGACAGATGAAACCAAAAAAACTTTCTAAAAATGGTTCTCCACTGGAAATCCCAAATGTATTTAATTTCTCTTTAATTTAGATATTACAAGTACAACAGTTAAAAAAAAGTGAATCAATCAGAGTAACACTAAAACTTGCAGTACTTTCGGTTTGTTTTCATATGCACTTTTTCTGGTCTTTCTGTTTTGGGTTGGTTTTTTTTCCCTTGGAGCAAATATAATATTATTACTACCTTAATCTTCCATAATAGCAAATACATTTCCTTCAAATTCCTTCAATATTTTAATATGAAATTGTGAATGGTTTAATACTGAAATATAACCACAGGAAAAAGTATTAATTGTCTTATGTCTTTAAATTAAACATGTACTTGGAGAATTATGGCCAAGAATTACACTCAATGCAAAGTTTTAACTGACAGTAAAACCCTTAAAATGGCCTGATCACATCTTCTTTTAATCAAATTTATGCCAGCTCACTGACTTTGCTTATGACTTGACTTCAATTTTGATTTTCTCTATGCAAATAAGGATTTCACTTGAATCCTTCAGTAATGACCAACAGATAAAAAAGCAGAGAAATAATGACATACCTGAATAATCAGCTACTCCTGGAAATATTGGGTCAATTAGGCCTTGTATCAGCATACAGAAGAATTTAACAAAAAAATGGCTATCTGGGAAACTTCAGTGATGGGGATACCTGCATTCCTAGGAAAGTAAATTCTGGAAACTACACTGCAGTTCCCAGCTCCCCAGTGGTGGCCAGAATAGATGATCTTCTGATTAATCCCAACTCTACATTTTCGGTAGTTCTAGTAGCTGTTTCGATAGCCATCAGCAGTTACCACACCAAATACAAAAACCAGACCTTTCCAATTTCTGAAATGAGCACCTTCCCTGCAAAAGTAATAGGAACAGTAATAAAAAAGAAAGCACACAGAATTTTCACTTATTAGTTGAAATGTCTTTTGGTTTTTTAACATGTTTTTTCCTTTAGAAGGACACACTGTCTTTCACTTAAGATGACAAGTCTACAGATGGGAATCATGCTATCACAGCTTTATCACTAATATTCTTCATTTTTTTCTTTCCAAAACAAAGCAAGGCTACACCGATAGATTGTTGTGGGCATCTTTTTTCCCAGCTATTATGAATAAATACCAGGCAGTGATGGAGGCAAGGAAAAAACTGAGAAATTGTCCTTATTCTGCTTTGAAGGGATGACAGAATATCCAGTGCTCTCACAGCACTATGGAGTTAGTGCTGAAACATCTGAATGCAACTAGAGAAGTGCATCTCAACAGTTTTGTGTACCACAGATGCACTGTTTAATTAAGCCATCAAAAAAAAAAAAAAAGAAGGAAAATGGAAACAAGGGGATACAAAAGCGAGGGAAACTTCTTCAGCAAGTTAAAGCACTCTTCATAAGTAACAACATGACATTAGTCATTAAGAAACAAGAACTCTAAATAATGCATTCCAAACCTATAGATCTAAACCAGAAGATAACAAAGCCTCATAAATCTGTTTGTTCATTAAGTTAAAAAAAGGCAGACTTTGTGTTGCTATCATGTCAGCTGGCACCAAACTGTACGCAATTTAGTGCAACTACAAAGTGAAGCCCATAGTCTACAATGGCAGGGTTTTTGATCACGCTAATTAACAGCCATTTTGTTTAAAATAAACAGATACGACTCTAATTGCCTTTTTTACATAAGAAAGGGAAGATCTTAAAAGTGAAAGCATGCAAAAGGAAAGATCAGACAGTCGCCTTTCAGACTGATAAGCAAACTCTGTGTGAAATGAGCGCAAATGAAGTTTGAGACACTCTGGATTGACAGCAGGGAGACAGCAAAGCAAGGGGAGGAATGGCTTCCAAAGGTGGAAATGCACGGCCACGGTGCTTTCCACAAGGAAATGCCCTGTTTCAGATCCCTATTTTCTCTAGTGCCCCTGTCTTCTGAGCACCTGCCAGCAAGGAGTTTCATCCTTTGCAGGGCTGGGTACCAGCGGTACCCGATCTTGTGAAATCACCCGACGACACAAGAAGCCTGGTTAGGATGTGCAGACTCTGACAGGACAGGGAAATGCTGTAGGAAAGGAAGGAAAGAAACATGGGAAAGGCACAGCAATCTCTGTGTGTGGATCTGGGAGCAGAAGAGGGGCCAGGCAGCGCTGTACTGCTCCGTGTGCCAGCTCCGGGATACACAGAAAAGGCATTCAGGTCCCTGAAAAGTCCTGGTAACTCACATGCAGAGCAAGTGCTGGGACACAACCCAGTGTTTTGGCTAACTTCAGTGAGCCTGAACTGCAGCCTGGAGTTGCAGTGAAGATTTTGTTTTTTCCTGGTTTTGCCTCAACTTCAAATACGCTTTTTAAAGTGCATTGTAACATTGCAGGGTAAGGCAATGAAGTAAAAATATTAAAAACTATTTATGTAAAAAAATTCCCTCACCTTTCTCCCCACTAATAAAATTCACACTCCCCCTGCCTAAAAAACCCACTCTGGTAGGTTTTAGGATGCAAGCAAAGAATAACACCATTCAAAAATGCCTCCCTGTACTTTAAGAGTGTGACATCCCCACACTCTCCTAATAACAGCAACCTGCAGCATCCTTCCTCAGCAGCACGAATTCCTGCATGTAACAGCACGTTCTGACCCTCTTCCACTGCATTTCAGAGATAAGAGCAAGGTCCTTATTTTCGGGACACCACACAGACCGCGTGTTTTCAGCATATTCAAAATATCACTGGAAGTTCCAAAATCACAGTAAATTGCTCTGCTTAGGCACAGCAGGCTTTTATGCCATCGTGCTAATGGTACAGCAGGAGACGGAGTTTTTGCAGGACCTGGTCAAAGACGTGGCAGCAGCTTTCTCTGGAATAAGGGTCTGTGAAAAACCTCATCATTTCCCATTGCATCTGATGGATGAACTTCTACTTGCTGTTCCTAATGCCTCACACCACAGTTTGTACATTTAAAACAACAAAGCCCCATTGAAAAAGGATTTGAGGATTTGCATGTAACAAAGAATTTTCCCTCAGATGAAACGCAGAGAAGACTGTCACACGTTGGCCACGTTAATGAACATGTTGCTGTAAGAAATTTCAATACAACAGTGAGAATCTGACAGCACAGATTACATCTCCTCAAACACTGTTAGTCCCTCTTCTTGCTGGGACTGCAGGAGTCAGTGACTCTGGGATGCACAGGAGAGCCAAGGCACTGAACATACAGATCTGCAGGGTGCAGCTGACCTAAAATTCCCATGAGGCACCACAAAACCATTCACATACAAAGATTTTTCTGTTTTCAACTGAAACTGTAAAGTAAAAATGATCCTACACACATTTCTCAGAACTCAGCTTTCCAAACCCAGTTTTAAACCGAACATTTTCAGCCAGCTTTAATGATAACAACATCAGAGAAGAATTTCATCACAAGAGCAATCTCCCTGGCCTTCAAATACTTTGTTAATATAACTCTGAACATCAGACATATTCCCTATCAAAAACAAGCATCAGTATATACTGTAGGGGAATTTCATTACTACTGAAACAGTACAATGTATTGTACTGCTGGCTGGGAATCTCAGACTGAATGACTTCAGCTTTCAGATCAGCAGCCAGAACAGACTACAGCTGGGCTAATTTGATTTAGACAAGGCCATGTTGTTGCTTTTCAACCATTAAAACCCCACAGAGTCATAAAAGACCAGTGGTGGTGTTGCCCAAGAAGGACAGGCAGAAAGATGCAGCAGCAGCTTTCCAAGCACAAACCAAGGTTGCCAAAATATTCCTACAAGAAACACGCTGTGGGAAATAAGACATTAAAAGGGAAGTAAGTTAGAAAACAAGGTGGATTTTAGCATTAACCTAGCACTAGCATCGGGTCAGAAATCACATTTGGAGAGCCGTGAGTGACACACACGTGCAGCTGCTTTATCATCTCACTGTGGCAAAGTGATACTTTCAAATACAGACCATGTTTATGTATCAGCAGGTTTTACACCGAATGTTAAAGGCAGTAATTACTACAGTAGCAATTTTGGTAAAACTTGTCACAATTTTTTGTACCAAGGGATTTTCCTCACAAGGAAAAAATAATTTGGTTAAAATTACAACCACAGCTCCTCGATGATCCTTGGGGTCCCTTCCACCTTAGGGTACTCTATGGTTCTTCACTTTCAAAGTATCTATTTAACTTTTGAATCTAGAACCTACTAACTTTTCAATTTGACTTCAGTTACTCCTGCCTAAGACACACAACGACAAAAAGAAAATTCCTTACCTAAAAGTGCAATTTAAGCAAACAGAACTGAAGTCCATAAAATCAACACAAAATAAGCACACGGCCTTTCACATTCTCTCCTCTATGTGTGTGTCTGTGCCCACTCTTCTCTCTTCTAGGAGATATTTTGAGGGACAATTCTGCTTTAAAATCAGATGTTAAACTCTAATGAGCCACTAGTATCAGCTGCACTTGTAAGAAGGCTTTCAGCAGCAATTTTACACAGCACAACAAACGACAAACAATTTGTCTCCAAAGATCTGATTGCCCTTCTTACCTATCATTCTTCTCCGAAGTAAAACATAAAAATAACCATCATAACAAGCAAATTCCTAAAAATTAAGTTCTGAAAAAAGAAGTGTGGCAAATCTGGGCATTAAAAAATTTGAAATAAAAACTTTATTTGAAGAATTTAGAATTGAAGTCTCAAGTAAGTAGTACACTTTACTGTAATTCTGTGTTATGACTTCTTGTTAAAATCAATGCATAATTTACCTTACCAATAAGAATGGCAATAACTGGGAATATAACCACAAGTAGGATAAACTATGGGCAATCAATAAACAATAATGTAAACTGTAATTCAGGATTTTTTTGTAGATAAAAGCTTTTCAAAGAATTTTGCCCATAGCAGGAGAAACACTCCGTGGTTACTTAAAAAAAAAAAAAAAAGACATAACATATGTTTGGAACTTTGCAGAAATTCTGTGTCCTGGAATTTGAAAGTTCTATAGAGTATCGCTGAATTTTTTATAATTATGTCTTCCATTTGAAAAACCTTTGGGTTTAGTGTTCATTCACACCCCAAAAGCAGTAAATCATGTTTTCATTCCAATACCTAAATAAATAAGAGGATTTTATTGAATGCAGAACAGTAAATGCGATTTTATGAAGTTACATCCACTACAGTGTCATCTCTGTCAGGTTTTACATCAACACTGGAGAGACTGTGCCTATTTCTGTAATGGCCATTTTCATACTGTGCTTGAATAAATCCATCTGGGTGACACGCCAATCACGGTACAGCTTCAGCAAGTGGAATAAAACCAAGTTAGTGCAGTTATTTCTGTCATGAGAAAACCCTACTTTCATCTCAGCACTACGGCTGGATACTTACTGAGCCATGACCATCGCTAACATGTAAATTATTGTGTGGAGAGACAAGTGCAGGAAGGACATCTCCCACCTATCCAGCTCGTGTAGCCTGTGTTCTGAACCCAGTAATAATAACAAAATACCTATGGCACCGAGCCCAGCCATGCTCTGTCACTACTTAAGGCTTCACAGAAGAGTTTAACGCTGCACAGGTTTTTAAAAAAGGCCAAGTCATCACTGCTGGACTGTGTAAGTCCCACACAGTTCTATCACAAATGCATCCAGCCAAAGGGAACCTTTCCACAGCTCTTATTCTCTCCTTAATACATGTACTGCAGCACTGCATTGCCACTTGTGTTAGGGGAAGTTTACATCATCCTACTGGTGCTATTTGCTGTCATAAACATGTTTTCTTCAGTTTCACCATTCAGGCTGTATTTTCCACAGAACATGAGTTCTTGGCATAGGACAAAAGGAAAGCAGCAGTGAGCTTCAAGTGTACATACCAAACTCTCTCATGACAACAGTGGCAGGATCAGCAACAGAAGCAGCAGGTTTCATTTGCAAACCAAGACAGTCAGATAAACAAGTACATGGGAAAGGGAATTTCACTGTAAATCGTTTACTGGCATTATATTTCAGCTCACAGCTATTGCTTAGTGAGCAGTTTGGGGTTTTTTTTTGAAGGAATATTTCAAAAGCGAGCCTTTGAAGATGAAGATGCTGTCTTACACTGGGGAGCAGTGTCCTATCAAAACCTTAAAAAAGCTTTCGCACAAGGAAAAGGGAAAACACAGGCCATTCCTGACAGCTGGATTCAGAAAGTGTAGAGCTGAATCAAACCCAAACTCCATAGCTTAAAATAAGTTTAATCACTAGCAATTCATCTTTACCTTAGTGTTCATAATCTCTAGTATGACACCAGCCAGCTTTCCCTCCAGTAGTTCCTCTCTGGTGAGATTGCTGTAAAATGCAGCACTGCAGCCACTTTTGCTCACAGTGTCCTTTCCACTTTACAGTTCTCTCCAGCAGTCTGAATTACTCAAACATACACCCTGATTGGCCTCCTGCTTTTCTGGAGATGCAGCTCTTAGTGAGTCCAATACAGTATGGAATTTTTGCTCTCATCACTCAGCCAAGTGAAAAAAACGTAATCTGAAAACAGAATTTCTCCTGTAAGCCATTCTTTTCTGAAGGAAAACAGGCAGGGAAAAAAAAAAAAAAAAGAAGAAGAAAAAAAAAGTAATCAGATGAATAGTCCAGGAAATGTTTTTTGTCAGGAATACATCTTTGGAGTCTCTTCTGGGTGGCTGGGCATGCGTCACAGGTGGCTTCAGCAGATACTTTGGAAGCAAAACTATTTATTGTGAAGCATAACAGATTTAATTCGGGGTTGTTTTTTTCTTCTTTATTTTTTTCTTCAATGAAAAATGCTTATCCCTCTTACTCATATCATTTGGATTAGAATGCCTAAACATTTTGGCACTTCAGATATTTTTCATATGGTTTAAAACAACTTAAACATGAACATGTGAGAAGATTCATAGCCTTAGACCACACCTTCATGCAACAAAATTAGCTTCAATAGAGTTGCAGAATCTCTGCCTCTCACAGAATAACATAAGAAATACAGCAAATACCAAAACAATACGTGTCTCTGTCACTGTGTGTATATATACACACACAAATATATATATGCACTCACGTGTGTATACTGTATACACACAGGTTTCTTGCACATTCTTCCATGACATGTTCACAAACTTCAGAACTGATGTGCATTTTAAAGATTTATTAAAATAGGCTTCATCACAGTGATCCAGAGCTCCCCCAAACAGCACTTAAATGGGCAAAATGAAAAGTCATTCTTAAAGCACTTCAGCACAACCTCAAAGGTCTCAGGAAAGATTCTTCTACAGATCTCAAACTCTCTCAAAAGAGAATACAGGAGAGAATACAGGAGGACTTTGCAGCATGTAAAGTCGGATATTAGCGAGGATGTAAATTTTGTTTCCATACTTTCAGTGTAATAAAAAGGTGGATACATTTTAATGATATGCTGTGGCACAAGCATAAGTATTGTCTCTAATGCAATTCTGGTTACATAGAAACATTTCTCACACAAAACAGCGAGATTTTACATACTCCTCCTGATCTCATCTTAAGGTTCTTAGGTTTGAAAGATTTAATACTTAGACAAATGAAAATATAGATTAAAATCACATATTCATGTTCCAGATGGCACAAATTTCATAGTATCTCATCCCTGAAAATGCAGCCACTTCTAGAGAGGAATCCAGGAGCTGATCAACAGCACACAACACTGTTACAGCACAGTTCACAGCAAGAAATTAACACATTGGATGTAATTGAAAAAAATTACCAATTGACTGAAGAGACTTTAGGTCCTCATCACTAAAAAAATACACAATCCTTTGGAAGTAAGCATCCTGAGGAAAATAAAACGTGGCCTACTTTACCACACACGGCTCTATGCCAACAACTCTACGTGACCTCTGTTTAGCATTCAAGAGCATTTACATGACCCTAAAAATTGTGGTCCATGTTCTGCCCTTGAATGTGTACACGGAGCTCCTCCTCAGTCAATGGCAGCTGTGTCTGTACAGCTGAGGGCAGAATTCAACCACGTTATCAATATCAGAGAGATGAAGTCAGCTCTTCTGGAAAGGCAACGAGGCTTGAATCCACCCAAGAAAGCGTTCCTCCCCGGAAAGAGACTCCCCAACAAAAAGTGCAACACTCACGTTTCAGTCATTTTAGTGGCACTTCTGCAAGAGGGAGAAAATTCCAAGGGAAGGTGCTATGCTTACGTGGTTCCCACTCAGAAAGGATCACTTGCAGCGCCGTGCCTTCTATGTGAATACATCCATGTGTATGCATGGGTGTATTTTTCTGGGTGGGAGAGGCTGTATTACAGATGTAGCCAAAGTCTCAACTCTGGAATTCCTGACAGCAGCTCTCTCAGACCCTGTTCACTTGCAAGCACCAGTCACCGTAAGCAACGTTAAAACGTGTGCTTTGTAAAAAGAGCAGCCATTTCCTTTTCCCATTCAAAATACTAACTAAAACCCACAGATCTTTTTTCTGACTTCTCTTTCCCACTGTATTTATTTATTCTGTATTTATTTATTTATTTGGATGGTAACCTCTTATCACTCACACAAGGACAAACTGCAGGGCACTTCAGGTACAGAAAACAGATGTTGTGATACCCTCGTGCGAGGGCATTTTAGCCCACAGGAGCCAGGAATGTTAAGCTTTATGTGGTGAAGACAGGACGTGCATCTGGCTCTGTCCTTATGCTCCCTGATCACCAGCCCACGCCTCCCACCTTCAAAGGCACAGTCCCTCCCTCTCCACGGAGCCTGTGAAACTGGGAGGGAGGCAACAGGCAGGAGGCCACAGCACGGCGCTGCAGCACCCCAGGAATGGGGTCCCCAGCAAAGCCCCACCTGCACCACACAGCCCCCAGAGCTGGGGCTCTGCTCTGTGCCCCTGCCCACGGCAGGCAGGAGGGAATGTGTGCCATGGCTCTGCCACCTGGTGTGACACCTGCTCCCCTTGCAAAGCCACCTTGCTGCTGCACGGAGTGGTGCTGCTGCAGGGAGACCGCTTGGGACTCTTTCCAATATCGTTATTTGGAGAGTACAGCACCAGATGGCCACAGGTGCTACTAAATACTGCTGGGGCTTGTAGGTGCTGTGCAAGTCTAGAATTACCACGTTACTTCTCTTCAAACACAAACCATGGGTCTCCATAGCACATATGATGTGCAGTTACTGAATGGCACTGGAGCTTCACTCCTATCTCTGGAAATAATATGATTTGTGCTGGCTATGGGTCTGGCTTTTAAAATTTCAATCATTAGAAGATGATGTTGGAGTTGTCAGCATGATGATAACTAATGCTAAAATACCCTGATTCTTAGAACTAAGTGGTGGCCTGTTGTCTGGATATTAACATGACAACACAGAAATAACACCCTTTTAGAGCATACTGCAAGTATTGAATGCATTTTCAAGGTTTTTCACTTACACAAGCAATCAGCATATTTATTTCTGTCTGCAGCTTCTTAGAAGGGCCCCAGGTTCAGTGGAGAACTCTTAGAGGCCTGATCCTGATCTCCAGCATCAGTAATGCATTTCTCTGATGTGCAATCCCCACTGAAAACTTTTAGTAGCTCAACAACCAAGTTCAGGAAACTGCAAAACCTGACATTGGGCCCAGAGCTTTTAGTGCTCAGCACCCATATTTGAACCTGGGCCATTCCACTGCCTTCCTCTCTAGTTCTTTTTTGAGAAGAGGCAGTGTCTCTTCCGTTCCTTAATGACATCTATTTCTGGATTTAACACAGCAGTCTTCTCCTGCTCTGCCCCTCCAGTTATTTCTTGAAAGAAGGACACGTTTCCAGTAAGGGTGAAGCAAGAGGGATGTGTGAGCCCGTGTTTCGGGGCAGACTCTGCACAGCTATTCTGGGACACAGCAGAAAAGCATCAAACATTCAGGGGAATCCCCTTCTGTCACTTTTATTATTATCACCAAAAAAAAAGTAGTGATGATGTGTCTTTTTAGACACGGTCCTGGGCAGGAGGGTGTACTTTATTTTAAGTAAAGGCAGGAAATGAGTAATAAATTTCCTCTGCAGTCAAACTGGGGGTAGGGGCTGGTTGCTTGAGTGAGCTTTAGCCTCTCAATATTTCAACTTTGTGCTAAATAGGGAAAATAGTTACAGTCCTAGCTACTTTTATCATCTTTGGACATTTCAAGTTCAAAAATATTAACTACCTGTGAGCCTCATCCTGCTACTCTGTAAGGAATATTCTGATCTCATCAGCTGGAAAATGGAGGTAAAGTGTGGTCTACAGAAACACATGGAGAGTTTGGGAAGCCACTGTTCCCTCACACAGCACTAACACACTTTCCATATAATTTCCCACTATTATTTTAAAAAGTTCTGTTCCCCCAGTGGTAGAAGTGATGGGATTGATTTTTGATAGATACATACATAGATAGATAAATAGATAGATAGACAGAAGCAATCCCATCATATATATATATATATTTATATATAAATTTCGTTTAGAACCAGTCCAGATGCCCTTGTCACAAAATCCCCACACACAGCCACCTGTGCCTTGTTTACACTTGGCCTCCTCCTACCATTACTCCCACTGATGAAGCTACATGACTGTTAATAAAGTTTGAGAGGGGGAAGATGTTTTTGCACGCAGAGCAGCTGTTAGCTCACAGCACCAGCTCATGTTTAAGTCTCCTTTTTACCTGGATGAGAGCAGCCCCCTTTCTGTGTGTGTTTAAACTTCCTGCAATATTGACAGTGATGGCTTTTTGCCTCACAGGACTGAAGAGCCACATCAGACAACTTCTCCGTGTAGAAAATCAAGCAAAAGGAAAGAATAAAAGCTTAAGAAGCCATCAATGAAAAGAGACTGCACAACTTAATAATTAACATGCTAAAGAGAAACAGATGAACAGGAGAATGAATTTGCAAAGAAATCTGGGAAAAAAAGGAAGTTGTTTCCATTTCAGAGGGATTTGAAATGTTTCCTGAACTAGTATATTAATTCTGTTCAGGCAATGACTGCCTACACCCAAAATGTAGTGAGATTCTACAGCAGAGCAGCAGTTAATTTTGAGAGTATGGATTTTCCACTGTCTCCCCTTAAACTGATAGACACTCCCTGTGATGACAGGCTCTACACTGACTGAAAGGCCACTTGGAAGGCTGTGCAGTTCCTGCCACACACTTCTGTCTTTCTGGAGTCCTCACTGCTCACCATGCTGGTGTTGACTGGTTTGACACCAGCCTTACACTTCAGACAATGACACTAATTCGTATTTACTACCATCATGTCACTTATTTACAATTTTGCCACTAATTAAAAAATTAAAATAAAATAAAAAAAAACTTTTCTCCTGAAGTTATGCAAAATACAGAATTTGGGGAACATATTAGGCTGATTAATATTTTTATTGACTTCCTCTCAGAGGAGCAGTCTCACCTTCAAGGTGGCAGCCCCATTTTCTACCCTCATTCTATTTCATTCTTCTCTGCTTGCACAGCCAAACTGGGTCTATGGGGACTGGCTTTGTCCCATTTTCCTCAGAAGGTCACTGCATGTTGGAGAACAAAGCTTCAGCTTCTCCTGAGCATTTGCACTGGATATTCTTTCCTGTCATTGACACCCCTTTCCACAAACACAAAATTTTAACACATTTCCAGTATTTCTACTAAACAAGCTTTCAGCTTCTTCCCATGACCAAGCACCTCTTTTTTTTCTGAGTATTTGTCTATGAATCAAATTTATAAATATTTCTATCATACTTGTGCCCAAGGTATCTTAATTTCTTACTCCTGAAGGAAAATTATGTTTAATATGCAAACTTAAACTCCACTTAAAACTTCCACAGACTTTTCATAAACCAAAATTAATATTGTTTTTACTTCAGTTATCATCATTACCATCTAACATTGATGTCTAAAAATAAAAATAATACCTATAAGAAAAGCAGGGATTTTAGACTTTGAAGTAAAATACCAGAGATGGAAAACTGAACTTAAGATATTCAAATGCATAAATAATATGTGCAGTATAAAAAACCCAATTCCTAAGAACAAGAACTCATCACATGGATACCGTGAACAGTCTCACAACCATTTATGTGCTTTGTGCTGTCCAAGCAAGAACAGAGCCCCAGAACAACCTGTGAAACATCTGATACAATGCCCAATTTCCCTAAGTACCAAAATACCAACAGAGTAGCCCTGACCTACTGAGGGGTTAGTAAGAGCACCAGAATGGTGTTCCCTGCACAGGGAACCCCATTGTGTCTTCCCTCCAGCTTAGGTGTAGTTGGACCATGGAGATACTGATCAATACTGATCAATAACCACGTCCTTCTCTGCACACACCATGGTGAGGAAAGAGAGAATGACAGGGGAGGGGATTGAGAGTAAGAATAATTTTGATTTTCCCTCGTATTTTTTCTTGTAAAAAAAAAAATTGCATAGCCTTGTGTCTACTTCAAAGAGCTCATTTGGAAACCCACATCTAAAACCCCTTTAAAGAGAAAGTTAGAAATCACCAGCGAAGCAGAAATCCTCAGTCTCACCACCATGCTGGTGTCATTTCCCCGTTTGTACTGCTGACCCAGGTCTTTTTTTTTTTCCTCTCCTTCCCCCTTCTCACACCATGAGTGCTTCAGAGAGGCTGCTAGTCAAACATATCCTCAAAGCTCCCAGTGTTGTTCCATAAAAGGATGAACAATCGAAAGAGAGAGATCAGCAAAACCCACCTCAGGGGTTCTGGGAGGGCCAGGAAGAGGAGTAACTCAACTGATTCATTTTGAGTAAATTTTTTTTTTTTAAGTGAGATTGAGGAATTGACAGAAGGAATTTTTCAGTTTTCAATACTCTTGTCTGCTACATAAATGCAAGCCAGGCTCCCTAAGCTGGGAAGCAGGCACACACAGTTGCAATGTCTGAAGAAAAATCACTCCAAAAAGCTTTTTAAGGGTGAATTCTCTCCTGGGACTAAAGACCAGCATGAAAAAGGCCACCCAACCTTTGTGATTTTTTATCATAAGTCTATCAGGACTGAGTCTTTTTCTCAAGTCCTTGGATTCTGAATCCACCTGACTCATAGGAATATCAGTTTCTATTAAAAGAAAAAGCCACCTGCCAATGACGTGGAAGTGTTTGCAGGACCATGCCCGTAACATTCATATGAAATTTAAAGAATATGGAAGGAATTTAAGGAATAAGGAATTATGCTGTCCCTTTAGAACTATAATGACCTGAAAGTTTATGTATTACTAATTTTCTGCTTTACGAAAATGCTTTCTAAAGTTCCTCTAACTTTTTACATTATTGTGGTATCCTTTTTTTCTCTGGGTAACTACAAAATCGTAAGAAGCCAGGAACATCAGTAATTCCTAAAAATAGCCATCCTATCCTCCTTTCCAAATTTAGAAATATATGGCATTTCTCATGAAAATGGAGAAATAAAGCATTCACTAAAGGTGGAGTGCCCTATTTTTGGCTTTTTAGTCAGCTTTTTTTTTTCCCTCTCAACTCCCCTTTTCATTTTCCTATCCCTAATCCTTATTTCCTTGCTCCTATTTTTACTCTGGGGAGTAAGTATCACCATTACTCACATTGTCCATCTCTTTCCAGTTTTCCCCTAATTTTCAGTTCATTCTCCTTTGCTTCCTTCCACTTCAAGCTCCTTCTCTCCAGCTCATCTTTTCCCTAGTAAAACCACCTTGGAGCAGCACACTTCTCCAGCTCTATTTAAGTCCCACTTCAATGATCATAAAAGGGCATAAACATATAGCTGGGGAAAAAAAAAAAAAAAAAAGGACTGTTACAGCTGATTAAAAAGAAATCAAATGATGAATTGTACAAAATAAGGTCAGACTCAGTTAGGACTCTGATGCAAAATAAGAAACAAACATTTCTGGAGATGTAGAAGGGCTATTTAAACTTAAAGTATTTAAATTTTTCATATCCAGAGGCTTTTCTTAAATATTTTTTATAAGCACGCTGTCAGTGAGGTTCCAAAGTATTTACAAGCCTAAATTCAAAAGACAGCTTTCATTTTTGGTTCTGTAAAATATTTTCTGTTCAGCTGAAACAAAAGTCCATCCCCACATCAAATAAAAAACACCCTCTCCAAAATTATTGTATTTGACGTGAAATAACTGTAATCCTCAAACCAATCAGCAAATTGAAAAATCTACGTTTGTGTAAAGTGTTCTGGATCCCTTTGGGATGAAGAGCACTGTATCAGCCCTAGAAATAATTAACCAACATTTATGGAACGTCAAATGAGCCTCTGCATTATGCATTAGATCTTCCTACCTTCCAAACACTATTAATGTTAAGCAAAGTGTATCTGTGACTCCAATGGATGACAAATCACTTTCCTTTTTCTAAATATTTTCTTGTTGCTGTGCCATCCCTTGATCTACTGTCTTTCCCCCACCAACGCCCTCTCCCTTCTTGCAGGCATTTATCGCTCGTGTGACGCTGACATCTTTTCTGTCATCCCCTTGACAAAAGTTTACCCAGATCTCTGGAAGCATCTCAATGTCCACCTTCTTCCTCCACTTTTTCAGGAAAGACTGCACTGCAAGCAGGACAGCTGGTGCTTCCCTGCTCCTTGTTTTTCTCCTCTCCTCCCTCAGGTGACCTACACTGCACGCTGGAGATTTCCCTTTCTTCCACCACGTTGTCTGAGTGTGGGGCTGAGATCAGCAGCTGGCCAAGCCATCATTCGAGCATGCCCAGCAGAAATGCTGGTGTTCCCACACTCACACAACCAGGGATGCACTTTTGGGTCCTCCAATGAGCTCTTGGCAGCAATCTACATAACAAAGCCTGGAAACCTTCACCGAAATAAAAATAAAAATGAGCACGGAGAAGAATGACAGCCCTTCATTTCCCCAAACAGAAGTCAACACGCCAACGTCCACACCTCCTGCCTTCACTGATGTAAATTGAAATAATTTCACCTTTAATTTTCAGTCTCATTTCTGACTTCACATGCTAACAAAGCTCTGACAAACAAAAATATACTCACCAGCACCGGCTCTGAACTGTTTGCCCCTTTGAGTCCCTTTCCTCTGCCCTTGCAGCAGACGTGGCTGGTGATGGTTGTTAACTATCCCCTCCTTCCCTCACAGATACCCTCCATCCAGACCATTCCGAGTAGATGAGCACAAAATGCTGTCCCTGAACAGAAGGAAATTTATGGCATAGCCAGTAATTATCAGTGAATATTATCAATCCCACAGAGGACGAGGAAATCTCTGATACAAAATCAAAGTATGAAAGTGCAGTCCTTTGTGTAAAAGGGAGAGGGAAAAGTAACATTTCTAATTGAAAATTAAAGCAAGAAGCACGATACTAGCAAAGTACATTTATTGTGTTAACGTACCATTTGTCTTCTGGGCAAGTTACTAAAGGTCATTTGTTCTTCATAGCAAGTGTTGAAAATAGTTTATGTTGTGGGTCTAACTTAAAGGAACAATGTCAAAACCCTCAGGCCCAAAATGACCTTTTTATGCCAACACAGAGATCTAAATCTCTTACTGAGGATAGTGGTGATGTTTGCATTTCACTCTCTCCCCCTCCCTTCTCCTTCTAACCTCCCCCCGCTTTCACATGAGATACCTCACCACAGAAGACAGCACAGACTGCAAAGTTAACATGCCCACTCCACACCTCGTGCTGCTCATCCCTTGCTCTGCCCATCCTGCCAGACACCCAAGACAAGCTGCTTGCTGATGTGCCTGCTTCCCAGCCTGCCCTCTAACCAAGGGAGAGAGGGAAAAGGGAGGGGAAGGGACCAGACCTACCCTTGCCTGCTGGAAGAAAAGGAAAAAGACGCGCTGCCATGTGCTCTAGAAGGTAGAATACAGTGACATGGGCAGTTCTTCTTTCAAAACCCTGTGACAATGCTGTCTTCCTGCCTAAACAGAGCCTCTCAGAGTCACCTCTAGCTGGTTGTCTCAGAAGGGCCTGGCTGTAAAAGAGGGAGGATCGGGCTTGCTGAGGTGCTGCTGCTGAAATAATAAAATACATCTGTGTAGGACACACACAGGGAAGCAGACACATGTACAGGGGGATTTGAATATAAAGGCTCTGAATGGTTGCAGACTGGCAAAACACCTGGAGCCTCACGTGATTCATTTAAAAAGCAGCCCATCTTTACTGCTGCACAGATGCTCTCCCTCAAGTGTTAGTGTAAGATCGACGTGGCGGCCTTGTCCTCCTGCTCGGTGTTGCCACATTATCCCCGACTCCAATCCGAGCATATTGTGAGCACCTGCAGATGTGGGGCACAAAGAGACACTAAGCAGCGCTTTAGAAGGAGGAACTATCATAAAATGCATCGGGGAACTGTAAACACCTTTTCCCTTCCAAAGAGAAGCGCTCTGGGTAGGCCGCGCTCCTGCTCCCTGCGCTGCTGCCGCTCTCTCCTGAGGGCGGAGAGAGATTTTCCATCTCCACAGCCGTCATTCCCACGCTTCTGAGCCACACCTGGGACCTCTGACGTATGATCCATCACATCCATGGGATATATGTGAGCACAGGCAACGTGTCGTGTTCTCCTACCCCACGCATCTCCCACAGGGCTCCCTCTGGAAGATCCGTCTTTTCCAGGCTGAATCCCGCAAGGTGAACACCTCCCGTGAACTAACGCTGAGCAGGCTTAGCATAACCTTTCAGAAGGCACTCAGCACTTTGCAGGATTTAAATGCAAAAGCCTCAAAAAGGCAAAGCTCATTTTCCTGAATTCCCGGCTCTGGCTGCCATTTGTGACAGACTTCACACATTTATGTGCTGCCCTGTCACATTTGGGTGGCAAAAAAATGGCAAAGTATAGATGCCGTGACAAGTAGATGAGACATGTTTTTCCTCTTTAGTGTTCTTAGGCTCAGATTTCCCTTCAACACATAGAGGAAGAGAAAAAACCCTTGGGGCAGACAGAAACAGTTTAAGACTTTAGTTACTCGGTTATTGTGAAAAGGATTTTAAAAAAATTAAAAATTCAAACATTATGAAATATAGAGCAGTGTTGGACTTTCTGCAATTCTAAGTGGAGACTTTTGTACACGTAGACTAATGTAATAAATAAAAATATGCACAGACATGTACTCTAATATATATTTTTATAGAGAAATCTTATGAGTGAATTTCTATATTAGATGCATGAACTACATTTATAAGTTTCCTCTTTTCTTTTTTGCTTGGCTGGAAAGACATGTAGAGAAAAACATAGGAACAATTCAGAGAAGACTGTGGTTCCTTTTTATGGTTCCTACCAAATCCAATATTTATTTTCATTAATTTGAAGATCCAAGACCAAACTACTTACATAGCTACATAATAGGTTCTCTTTCAAGGTATATTTAATACCAGACACACACTTAAAAAAAAAAATAAGGTGCAATTTTTAAGTGTGGGAGATATAAGCAGGATATCATATCTTTATCTAGTTCCTAAATAGCTGTGATTCTTGTTTTGATTTTGCACTTGATTGTGGCCATTAATGTTACAAGAGAAATGCTCAGCTCACAGATGGAAAATCTCCCCACGAGGGCTCTACAGGAACAGCCACCATCAGGCTTCTCAGGGTTCACTGGCTGGCTCACAAGAGTATGAAATATGGCCCCATAAAATACATACAAATAAATAAACCTACAGTTCGATTTAACCACACTCTTTGTGTCCTTTTTGCACCGAGTACATGCACTTTTATTAGTCAAAAGCAATTATGGACACACATCAAGATTCAAAGTCAGAGTTATCACTTGGATGTTATCTCCTTGACTCAGACACAACACAGGATTTCCTTTAATGGGCAAATTACAAACCTGAGTAAATTCTCTCCTCCACAGCCATAGTGAACACCAAGTATCCAATAGTAACTCTGACCTTAATCAAGCTTCAATAGGGAAATTTTATTTCACCTTAATCTCCCATGTCTGTTTTAAAGCAAAATGCCCAAGTCAAGTCCAAGGACTAAAACCAGGTTATTTTGAATTGTGAGATATTAAATATTCTAGCTGAAATCCTGGCTCCTTTGAATACCACAGCAAATATCCCATTCGCTTCAATAGTGCCAAGATTTTTGCCATGGAGAATGGCCTGGAATTCAGTTTGTAAAGGTGAAGCAATAAAGGGTCTGAATGCAGTCCCACTGAAGCCCATGGACAGACTCCTATTCATAGCAATGGAGTGGATCAGACTCTAAGTCTGTCTTGGCACAGTTAGGAGCTGTACCCTCACAGATAGTGAAAGAATTGTTGTAAATGCCAGACAGAATTAGGAAGTACAAGAACACCCAGTACTTTATACGGCATTTTACAACAAGTTCAAAGCTCTAAACTGGACATAAAGTTAAACAAATTGCAATTAGATTAAGAATCAGTCATTTCAATGTATTAAAAACCCAAGGTAAGTTTTCCTGTAATATTTGAAGTAGGCAGTGCAGAATAACAATTTACTTAAATGTAAAATAAACCTGTAAGAGAGAGAGACAAAGACAGAAAACAGAATAATCTCAGGGGAGGGGTGGGGAATAAAACCATAAATTATAGCAGTAATTCTAGCCTTCGGTGATGGCTCTACAATTTCAACTATGTTTTTGGCTTTTATGTCCATTGTAGTGAATCATGCTGTATTGAAAGGTGAAAAATTATCTCGTCTGGATTAGGAAAAATAGATTCATAATTGGCACTGCCATGAAGAATGTTTGCAACACAGAACCGGGTTTCCAACCTTGGTCTATTTATTTAACCTAAAAGGAAAAAACAGCTATCAAGAATATTTCACAATGAGTAGCTTTGCTTGCAAGGGCTTCCCTGTGGCAAAGCAGACTCTGCTGCTGTGCTATTTTGTGTTTCATGATATTGGTAGGACTGCAACCTGCCCAAGCAAGTGGCCATATGCTCGGAATTTGTTTAATCCTCTTTATCCTACTCTCCATAACAGGTTTATTGCTCCGAAACAATGCATTATGGACAGCAATGGCTACAGTATGCAGTTGACACATGACAGCAAGGAAAAGAAAGGAAAAAAGACATGTGGAAAGAGGATGGATTGAAGAAAAGCAGAGGGGCAAAACACTGTGAGCACCAAGCCTATTATTTGTATCTTATTAGGAAATAACATGATCCCTATGAAGATCTAAGGTGTATGTGCAAAGAACAGTTCTTCTGGAACACGCTGTAAACAGCAAGTAAACTCTTCCAGCTGGGATCAGTGTGCCAGTGAAAGAGCACAGAGGGACCATAAACTCGAGGCAGCCTGCAGGATGGGGAAAGCAGAGCTCCCACTCCCCGTGTCTGCATGGAGCAGCAGATGATCCACACAGAGCACTCCGCAGAGGGAGCAGCGAGAGGTGATCCCATCTGACCTGGAGGCTGAGCAAAGATGTACTGCAAGAGAATTTTTCAGGGCTGTGGTATAGGTGAGGGTTAGACTGTCATTCCTCACACCAGCTCGGGAACTATTCAGAGGATCACAGAACACCTCAGGTTGGGAGAGACTGGTAAGAATTAGGGAGTGCAGCTCCCTGCTCCTTGCAGGGTTATCTTACACTAAACCACGGACTGAAAGCATCCTCCAGACAGTCCCTGGACTCTGACACGCTCAGTGCCATGGCCACGTCTCTGGCGAGCCTGTTCCACACACTGACCAGCCTCTAAGTGAAGAACCTTTTCCTAATGTCCAACCTGAACTTCCCCTGGCACACTGCAACAAAAGAGGAGGCTGTGAATAAAATCACAAAATCATAGAAACATAGAAAGCCCAGGCTTGGAAGGCACCCTAGAGACCATCTCGTTCCAACCCCTCAACAGGCAGAGACATCTTCCACTGTCCCAGGTTGCTCCAAGCCCCATCCAGCCTGGCCTTGGACAGTTCCAGGGATGGGGCAGCCAGAGCTTCTCTGGGCACCCTGTGCCAGGGCCTCACCACCCTCACAGGGAAGAATTTCTCCCTAATATCCAATCTAAACCTACTCTCTGCCAGGAGTCATTCCCCTTGTCCTGTCACTCCAGGCCCTTGTAAATAGTCCCTCTCCATCTTCCTTGTAGGCTCCTTTCAGGCACTGGAAAGACACAAATAATCAAGAGGTTTCTTTTATTCTTTCACCCTTTTTCTGGCAGCCTGGTTTCCAGTTTCATAATCAGGAACATTATCCATTGCTCTGTTAGACTAAAAGGAGCTGTTCTTCCTGTTAAGCTGATTCAGTGTTTAAAGTGCTGGATTTAGATACCTTCACCCTCCCTAATGGTATGACGTGCATACAAGAAGCATCAATGCAGACGAAACTTTTGAGAGCCTGAAGCACACAGCAAGTGTAGAATCGCAGGCACACGGGGCTCAACACCCCCTCAGCTGAGAAATTCAAACGAGTGCCCAGCACTAACATGTACCACAACACAGAAAAAAGCCTCCTCTGGCCTGCTGCAGCAAAGCCCTGGTTATGGCAAGGGACAACTTTGTACCTCGATCCTCCAAGCTGACTCCCTAAGGGAAGGAGGACACGAGCCCAGTTTCCCATGAAAGAGATGACAGCACACACTGGTACCCAGAGTGAAGCAGAGGTCGGCAGCCAAGAATCCCATCTGAATAATCCACTGAAGGACAAAAACTGAAAAATGTAGAACTCCATAAAAGGAATGTACCACGCTAACAAAGTCAACCAGAAAGGGCATAGGGGAAATTGAGACAGCTAAGAAGGAATCTGAAATGTACATGTTTGGAGAGGTTAAAAAAGGAAAGAAAAAGGATAAGCCAGTCTTCAATTAGATATAAATATTGAAAACATTTCCTTTCCCCAGTGGCCAAACAATTTTCAAGAAACATGTTTGTCTAACAATTTCAAATTTTAAAAAAAGGCGAGAGGAAAAAGGTAAACTTGATTTAAAATGTAAGCAAAACTTTCAATTACAATTATTTGAAATTCCAACCTCTGGACCCGAAAGAGAGTCCAAATGCATTTTGTGTCCATTTTTCAGAACACTGATATCCAGCGAAGGCAAGGGAGGGTACTCTCTCATCTGCTAAGTGCACTTGGCAAAAACAAATGAAGACACATAAAAGAAAACAGAAAAGTCCTCCCTCTCCATAATGGACCAGGAAATGGTAAAGGAATAAGTTGTTTATTTGGGGACCTGCATCTTTGGAGCAGCTGTTGTACTCACTGCTTATATTTGAGACTAACCTCTAGCATGGCAGTGGTGGATTGCATTTGGGGCTCATCACTGGACTTCTGGCCTGGGGATTTCCAGGCATCCAGCAAAGTTCATCTGCCTCTGAGGTAAACGAGAGTTTTAGCATTTCAATCCATAACAGCAGAGAGAAAGCGTGAGTGCTTTTAAATCACCACCCCCCTACTACAAAACAGGACCAAAAGCAGCCTCTGATAACTGCTCTAAACAACTTCAGAAAAAAATGTCTGGATAAAACCACCCGTGGGGACTGGTGCAGGGTTCTGACTGTTTGTTTGCTGAAATGGATGTCTAATCTGTCTTTAACAGCTCTGGGAGGACATTTCTACAGAGCTTCCAGACTTCCAGCAATATCTACAGTGGGATCTTGTCATCAGACGTGGCTGGGAGAAATGAAAATGACAAAAAATTGAAATGCAATGGAAAGGAAATAAACTTGAGCTATGGAGGCTCTCCCCACATGTAGCCACTACACATTATTTAGACTTGAAATAGTCCAAATTACTGGCTACAAGGACATATGGACCGAGCAGCTGCTGAGCTACCAGTGATATACCTGGGAATAAGATTTACCTGAAGGATGCTGATTTTCAACTGCATTGGCCAACTTTGCTGCTTTTACATTTAGGGAAGGGAAAAGGGAAGAGGAACACTGTGCTTTACATCAGCAACCCATCATACAAAAGTGTATTCTTAGGTCAAAACCAAAAGGAAATGAGGATGGATTTCAGCATTGATACCCGGTATGAATTCATAATTTTTTTAATCCTTCCTATTTTCAAAACACACTTTTGCCATAATTAATGAGGGCTGAATGTCTTTTACTTAATTAGGGGTAAGAAAGCAAATTCGAGGGTGACATTATCAAAACAGTCACAGCCAATTTAGCTGTGCTGTCAGGGAGGTCAGTGGGGATTTCAACACCGGCTGCAGACACAGGGAAGTCAAGTACTGGCAAGGAGTTTGGAATGGTACACGAAATACTTTTATTTGCACCCACCCTCCTCCAGAAGCAGCCCTGCAGGGCCAACAGCAAAGCATGGTGCTACTCTGTCTGCATTTCAGTAGCACGGCCTGGCTCTGGGTAAATAACACTAAACAATAATTCTTGGTTAAGAATCCATTATGCAGAAGGTTCCAAATAAAAAAGGAAAGAGAAGTAAGTGTCTCAAACCTAGCCATTTACACTTGTGCAGCATTAAAATCACACCTAGCAAAGCTGCATGCATTAAAGCAAATAATAATAATAATCTGAATTAAACTAAATAAAACGTGTCAGAATGGAAAGAAAACAAATCCAAAGCCTTGACATCAACATAAAACCAGAATTCTGCCCATTCCCTTCATAATGGCTTTTCTGTTGCACTTTGTTCTGACCTTTTATTACTTTCCCAACATTGAAGAATATTGCTTTTCAAAACTCTTCATGTCTTTGCTACCCCTGCCATTATTTCCACTCCTATTGTTGAGAGCTGTTAGTCACTTCTGTTCCAAGGTGCACAGCAGCATTGTATCTTAAAAAAGAGGCAAGAATATATGTACTTTTTGAGGGGAAAACAATTCAAGTGTTTTCCACTCTTTCTTCCAAAGACCAAAGCCAAATTTTGTTATAAAATTAAATAATAAAGCAACTAAATGAATAAATAATAGTTTAATAAATATACTGGGAGATTGAAAAGCATGAAATCAATTTCCTGCTGGTAAGGAGGGAAAAAAGACACTTTTATACGACTTGACTGGACTTAAATAGACACTGTCCTGATCCTGTAATTGTTCCATGCTCAGAACATTAATTGAATTCAATGTGAGCTCCAAAACCAGATCAATTAGAGGATCAGAGTTGTTTGGGAAAGGCCTGCCCATCACTTTGAGAAAACAAACCAGACAGACATTGGAAAAGAATGTAAGCCCATAACTGGTGGACAAGATTAAACAAACGGGGCTGTGCAAATCCCACAGCCCATAAAGCAGCACACACCAGCCTGATGGAGCCACTTAAATCCAGCTCCTGCTCACAGAGGAGAAGGTTTTTGTCACTAAATTCTGTGTATGAACTTTGCAATTAGTGACCAGGCTTCAGGAGGAAAAGTTGAAGTGTTGACACTAAGTTAGGGACACTTAATTAATTTGCACTTTATGTTTAAAACCTACTTGAGGAGCCCAAAGCCCGGCAGGTTTTTTGCACCACCAGAAGGCCTGACAGTACAATTCTGCCCTCAAGCAGAGGCGAAACTCTGGCTCCAGTGCAGAGCAACTGAGAGTGACACACACACAAGGTCTGCTTCCAGGCCTGCAGCTGGATCCTGGGGACAAACCCCAGCGCTGCTCTGGAGCCCTGCTGATTTTAGCCCTGCAAAACCAGAGACACAACTGCAAAATCTAGACCCTTAATGCCTCAGAAATACTGTAAGAGCTCATTTAAAATGGAGAATATAAAGGGCAAACTAAAAAAACATATTTAGTTTACCTTTTTTTGTCCTGTTGTTTACAAATGGAAACCAACTGCACAACCATTAATCCCTTATCAGTATTTCCCTGCTGCACAGTCAGTTTTGTGGATCAGTTTTGCACAGTAGGTGAATCTTAAAAAGTCTCACCTCGGTTTTATTAAGGTCTCAGAGGAACAGTACTCATACCTGAGCAGACTTGAGTACAACAGCAAGCAGCCTGGTGCAGGATATTCAGTCTTTAGCCCACTTTAATGGACTCTGACTTAAGCAGTCAAGTTCTCAGTTTGCTTTATAATGACAGCTGGTTCTGCAAACATAAATCTAATAATAAAAGATAACAATGGCATTTAGTATACTGGGTTCTTTTTTTTTAAATGGCAGCACACGTCATCAAGCAGCTCAAAGCTATTTCAACTTCAAGTAGGAAATTCTCACCACAAAGAGTATCAGCAGTTCAGCTACACTCGATTCTCACAACCATATAAAGCAGATTTCAGAACTTCAAGGGGTTGTTCAAAAAGTCATACACAGTCAGATGAAAAGCCATTCCCTTCTCTGGCATCAGCTGGGAACATACACCCAAGGAAAGACTGCGGAAGAGAGTCAGAGACAGTGATCCTTCCTTGGGTGTATCTTCCTTGCAGCCTACAGTTCTCAGACTTCCCAAGTACTCCGAGACAGAGCTTCAAGGCTTTGTCCACATCTTTGTATTCAACATCCCTGACGGGCTTTCCATCCATCCACTTGTCCATCTGCTTTCTGACACCGTTATTCCTTAGACCATCCGTAACCTCTTGCGACAAAGTTTCACAAAGTATAAAAAATACCAGTCTGTGCTCGGCCCCTAAGTGGATCCGATATATCTGTACATTGGAGACAGGATAAAGCCCCACAATGAGGTTCCCCCAAAGTCTTTTCTCATGTATTCATGCAGAGCAGGCGTTCCCAGCTCCTGCTGGGCAGCTCCAGACACCACCATTAGCTCTGGACTTGGTTTATTCCCCATAAACCACCAAGCTGCAACAAGGGCAGAGGTGCAGCACTCTTGAAGCCAGTTCACTCATGCAGGGTGGCTTTCTTCTCTGAGAAGGAAATTCTACAAGCAGAATCCATGTTCTTTATTCATCTGATTGCTACATTCCCTCCTCCAGCTACTTTAGACAAAGTAGCTGAAAAAAAAAAAAAAAAAAACACAAACAAAAAAAAAACCAAACGGAGGTAGATATTTTTAAATGATGCTGCAGTTCCACAAGTGCTTCCATAGGGTCACGGAAAAACAGGTTCTGTTTTACCTCGGCTGATGCTGATGCTGATGTGACAGGGTGTGCCATTAAAACTCTCACTGAACATTGGTTTGCAGCCAGATCAGTCCCTTGCTCTGGCTCCTCACGGGCCTGCCAAGCCCTAGAAGGGACCTGTGACTGCTCTGCACTGTGACATTCTGGTACCACTTCATTTACAGTGCTTATGCAGGTGCAGTTTGCATCTTTCAGGCCGTTGATTCTAAACCAGACCGGTAGTTAGCAAAACGTGTTATAACCTTCGTTACTTTGTAGAAATCTTAAAACTTCCCAGTAAAATCGCAGCTCTCTGGGAAAGTTGGAGCCTATTGAGAAGCCCTTGCTTTTTACCAGCTACTATTCACAGGAGCTTTGAAGGAGGCCACAATCTTTCCCCGTTTGTTAAAAGGCTGGAAAAAGGACTCCTGTACCATGATTGTACCTTGCTGAAATAAAAGAACTGGCAGGACTTCCCATCAAATCCTGTGTGGACTGAGCCTCCTGTTTTAAAAACAGTGTTTGCCAGTGGTGCTAGTTCTGATTGTTCTATTTTAAAATGGACAAATTGGAAAGAAACTCTTTCCTCTCATTCCCATACTTGGAAGCGTGGGTAAGTTTACAAGACATCCTGAAAAAAATGCAGTTCGCAGAGGGCATTAATGCAGAATGGTATATGGTGCAGAGATCATTTGCTCGTATTTACTCCTTTTCTTAACACCAGACACACAGTTAAATATCACACAAAGCGTTTAAAATTAAAACACCCTTTCAAGAACTATAAAAAGACCCAGAAAGTCTGTAACATGTAATTAAATTGAGAAAGTAGCTCAAAGAGCTTGGCAGGGCTCAGAGAGATTAATGGATGCGTGGATGAAAATAATCCATATCTGCATTCACAATAAAATAAGTTAGACCACCCATTTGAGCTGTGGACTCACGAAGACACCACAGACGAGGCTGGTGCTGCTCCCCAGCAGCCCCAGAGCACTGAGTAGGTGCAGGAAGCCCTCGGTACTCGAGCCCCTGCATCCTTGCAGGGGTGTTAAAGCAGGATGAGAGAGGATTGACTGAAATGTTTGGGATTCACCACTGCATTTCCACCGAAATACTTATTTCCAGAAGAGGTATGATCTCAGGAAATGTTCCCAGGTACTCACAGATCTCTTACAGACACGTAACACGGGAGAGACAGGAATAGATCACCTGAACTGGCTTTGTAACACTGAAAAGCAAGTAACATTCACTGAAAAGTCAAATCGAATTGTTTTTATTATTTAAATACGCGTTTCCAGTACAAAAAGAGAAGCGCAAATTTCCATCAAAAACCACGTTTGGGGTTTCATTTCTCCGAGTTTGTATCCACCCTGATAAGTGGATGACAAACCCAAGCAAGCTGAGCCTAAGGTTAATCAAAACGCAGTGGAACTGCAGTACAGCCAACCTTCACTGGCTTCCTCTCACTTCTTTCCTTCAGCACCAAAGACAGGATTAAAGGCAGATGAGAAAGAGGAAAAAACCAAAACCCCTGACTATTTAAAGTCTTCATTTCCAGCACAGCAACTTCCAGAGTATATGTGCTCCTGAGGATGATTTGTATCACCGTCAGCAAGAGGAAGGATGAAAAAGAAGGGGGAAGAAACAAATGGAAGCAGAGTATCAGATGTAAATTCTGACACGCAGTTGGGTCATCCCTATTGGTAATCAAGTACTCCAGAATTTGAAATTATTAATACTTATGGTTCACATTTCTGAGGGGCAAAAAAAGCACATAAAAATAGTAAAAAATAATTACTCACAGCATTATCTCAGGTCAATAGTCCCATACTACCTGTAGCAGGCTAGACTGCAGCTGAAAGATCAGAATGAGGAAAGCTTGTATGAGGCACTAAAAGGGGACACCACAAGAGAGGTGTGGACTGGAGAGGTGAGGAGGTGGATAAAACAAAACAGGTGAGATAGAAATTCAAACGCAATGTCAGCGGTGTCCAGGGAAGTTTTTTTCCAGCCCTGACCGAAGTAACACTCAAGTTTCTTAAAAAATCTGATCCTTCATTCCTTTCTTTGGAGAGATGATACAAAACTTAAATTATCTGTCATCATCTCTAAATAAATAAGGAAGGATATTCAGAAAATGCACCCGACCTCCGGCTGTTTTTACAGCTACATGTGCTTTCCTTTAATTTGCCTCACAAATTGGGCCTTGCTCTGAGAGCCCACACTGAGCTCATCTGAAGAGTGGCATCACCTGGGCAACAAGAGGGGGGTTTGGAGGAGCAGGAGTAAAAGGTGGCCAAAAAACTGAGCAGCCCTCTTCTGCCCAGGCCTCACACTGCCCCCCTCCAACCCACCCGCCTTAGCCCAGCTCCACGGAGCTCTGCACGAGGCACA
>VZRO01003317.1:210639-227705 GCA_013397915.1 Daphoenositta chrysoptera | reverse complement strand
GAAATCTCTCCAATGAAATATGTAGCTTCAGATGCTTAAGGTTTGCATTGCAACCTACATTACATTTTGTGTCTCCATTTTGCAGGCCTGACTGGCTACACTCTTGCCAAGAAGTTTTCCCTGGACACTTCCTATGTTCCCTTACCCACAAAGCCCTTGCCTCCCATCCAGAAGAGCTGTCTTTCCTCCAAGCTCAGAAAGAAGTTGCCACCTGTCTGAAGAGTGTTTGAAGAATTGGATTTATGCATTAGGCTTTATAGTTACAGATGTACATATGTTCTAGTATTTAGAGGTAGTTTTGAATAAGTGTGTTTTGATTGTATCTTTAAAATTTTTATGATATGTCTTTAATTGTATATATTTTATTTTGATGATTTGAAAACAAAAATTAGATAAAATAAATTTAAATAAATCAAGCAGAGAATGCGAGACCAGGACCTGCTAGACTAGAGGCTATTAGAGTGCAGCTCACTCGATGTACCAGTGTCTCTCCATATCCTTTCCTCCCTGGACCTCTCCTTTTGTGGTGTTTTCTTCACATCATTCGTGCTGCTGTTTATTATTTGTCATTATAACGGTGCCACCTATTGATGTGTTTGGGGGACAAGGGACCCAAAAGATCCTGTATAGTCCAAAGTTTTCTACCTAGATGTATTCTTTGCTCACAAAAGGCCTGAGCAAAGAAACAAAGAGAAGTGTGCCCAAATGCCAAAGCTTGGTTCCTTTGCAATCTCAGACAGAGCTGGCTCAGAGGTGTCTTCAATCACAATTTCAGAGGTAAGAAGAGGACTTGTATTTCTCAGGAAAAAGATTCACTGCTTTGGAAAAGGCATCTGTATGTATATTTACCCAGGATAGCAGTCCAGCAGAGTTGTTTGCAACTTGTTTGCAGAAGGATGAGTGGACTGTGAGGCCAATAACAAGTGACAAGGATTCCTCAAATCTATTTATACCACAGCCTGGGTGCCATTCAGCTCACGGGTATGGGATCATTTGTTACCATGGACCAGTGAATGAATTCCTGCATAGCTGGAACAAGCAATTCTGGGTTCAGCTCCAGCTCCTGGTGGGCTGCATGATCACTGACAATGCTGCCTTTCCAGAAATTATTTCACAGTTTCATTTCATAGTCATTTGAAGCTTTTAAACTTCACATTTCAATTTGCTCTGCCTTTGGGAAAAACACTTCTGAGCCCAGTGCAAACTGTAACCTTTTGACAGCAAAGTCTTCATGGTTGCCAGGTTCTGACGTTACAGAAGAAAAGGCATGTGAATGTGTTCATTAGGTTTTCTGAAGGAAAAACTCTATGCCATATGGCTGCGTGTGTTTGCTTGGCTATGGGTCTAGTCCTGGCCCAGTAAAGCCCGGGCAGGGTGGCATGGTGCAGGGAAAACTAGTCCGTGAGCCTATGGGGTATCCATCACCAGCAGAGTGGATGTGTCCTTCGGGGATTCCTCTGGAGACAAAATTAGGGACCCGCTCCCTCCCGCAATATTCTCTTAGATCTTTCTAAAATATCCTAGAAAAGGCAGTGAAACTTCACATCTACTTGCACGCCCACTGTTTGAATAGGGGCATTTTTGTCTCTCCTCAAAGTCATTGCTCTTGCACACCAGAAACATGTCTTAGTCTTCCAACAAACAGGAAGGATGCACGGTCCTCCTGCTGGTGCTTCAGAGTACTGGTAAGTGCTGGGCTTACAAAACTAAAGTTAGATATAGCTTGGGTCTTCGCTCAGTTTTGTGCAAGTTTAGGAGGAAGAGAAAATCTGAGATAAGAAGCTTAGGATAATTGGATACACTGGCCCCCGTGCTAGCTTTCTGCTTACTTTTTTGCAGGATTGGCTTCTCATCCCCAAATGAGTGACTGGGAAGTAGTCACCCCCAGAGCTGTTGCTTTATACTTCAGGAGCGTATCAGTCTCCTGAGAACCATCATCCAAAGAACAGAGAAACTCACACAAGTCTTAGTCTCCTTTTTGCTGCAAGGAGTCTAAGTTAAACCTATCAAAGGATTCTTAAAATTATTAAGAATTTATTTAAGAGTCTTTAAGAGTTATTAAGTTTATTTGATGAGCACTTTTCTATTTTTACTGGTTTGTAAACAGCCTCTGAAAAGGTCACAACAATCCTTAATTGTGTGTTGGGAGAAGACATTGCAGAGCCACTGATCAGTCCAGGGAAACCGGGAATATACCAAGCATCTAAATGCCTACTGCAATCCTTTGCTATGGTGTTTGCAGTGGCTGTTCTTCTGTGGAAAAGCTTAATGCAGTTATTTGGCTGTCATGGGAACTCTGTGGGGCTGAAAATGGGACATCATATACTTGCCTGGGCTAGCAGAGCTCAGAGGTGCAGTACATGCTTTCTTCTTCTCTTGACTCTTGGTAGGATAAATAGTTCTGAAGTACTGAGTTTTTCAACATGAAGAGCATGATAGCTTGTGGGTTTTTAAAATTGTCAGTGGTGTATTCTAGGTTATTTCTTTGTTTTGGACCTTAGAGGGTTTTGGTTTCATTTTTTTTTTTGCACTCTGTTTCAAGCTGTTGTTGATATGTTATTTGGACTAATATGAAATTTGTCTAAGACTCATAATTAGGTAACTACTTACCAGGAGTCTTTCCTAACTAGATGCTCAACTGCAGAGCACTGTGGTACCAGGGTGTCCCTGATGCTCCCTGTTCCCTGGTTTATCCACATGAGAAGCTGTGCTATGAGAACCTACTTGTAATCCAGCTCCCTTACAATAGTTAACCTGTGCATGTATATGCATGTGTTTTCCCTGAAATATAAAGATGAAAGGATCTGCTTGGTATCTGGTTATTGATGAAACCTTTGCTATTCAAAAAGATCCAAAAGATGCATTTCTTTGTGCCCTGGTTGTCCACACTAACTATATTTACTAGCCAAGAGACACAAAGCTTCAAAGAGGAGTAAAACATTCCAAAACAAAGGCCATCGTATTGTACTGGCAGGTTTAATTTCCAGTTTGGATGTAAGAGATGCTAAACTTCTACTAATTATAAGAGGGGGTAAAGGCTGCAATGAAATTGCCCCATAAGATTGACAGGGTCACACTTAAAAGCCAAGCAGCTGGTAAATTTGTTGGTTTAGATTTTAACTGCAGAGTCATCTCTGCCTTGCCACGTATCTGCATGTCTGCTGCAATGCCTGGAAAGTTTTGTTCACAGCTTTATAGCTACTGCTCTGGGGAAGGATGGTCTTTGTTAGCATCCTCAGGCTTTGACTTGGGTTCACTCATATCCTAAGGAGCCAATGGTTCAGTGGTATTAATAAATGAAGGGTGGCCTGTTGCATTGAAAGCCTTCAGTTTATCTTCACTTGCTATACAATCAATTAATCTGTGCCTTGAGGAAAGCTTTACTAAAGCGGGAGGGATAGATACAGAGTAAGGCTTATCACCCTTTTTCCTTTGAAATAACTGTGATAAAGGGTGTGTTCTATACAGTCTAACTTCAAAATTCTCACACTATTACTTAATGCAATCACAGAATTGTACATTAGTAAAGAAAGAGAAAAGAATAAAGGAAGAGATGTAAGAGGCCAGATTTTGAAAATCAGAATGTCACTGAGAGAACAATCAGGGGCTGTGAGTGCTGTAGGTAATTTTGTGCTAGAAGTGGTGGAACAGGATAGGTGCAGGGCAGGTATATGTGAGAAGAAAGGAAATGGGATCAGATGGATAACGTGGTCCTGGGCATTGATCACCTTGTCCTGCTAAGCATCTACTGTCTCTATCTGCACATGTTTTCATCTGCCATTAACATTTTCACTATTCATCCAGAAAGGGCTGTGGGCAAGAAATGCAAACTTGGGATCTTTGCCCCCAGTTTTCAGATGATCCAGTATACAGCTGTGAGTTTGTATTAACCTTCACCTTTACCTGAGTACAATGTAGAAGAGAACCCCTAATCCGTACTGCAGGCACTATGGATCTTGCCCATAGGATCTTGCCCAGGAAGACCAAAATTGCAGTTTCAAGTTCATACCTGCAAAATGCATCTCCACATGCTGTAGTTACGATGGCACTGAGTACATTTGATGTGGAAGAATTAATGATTTGCTAATCTAGCAGGTTTTCTCTACTGGCAGTTCTTTACTGATGAGACATGACAGTAAAAACAGGTTACTTTATCTCTGTGTTACGGTTTCTTTCCATCCTATAGCAAAGGTGATATCTTCTCGGAATATTTCTCTTAATGGTAAAACTTCATAAATGGTTATGAAATGCCTTAAATGTTAAGAGGTGTGGCAGTACTAACACTGCAGTACGCTGAATTTATTGAGAATCTGCATAGCATTCTCAGCCATATTGCTAATAACAGAATCACAGGATATTCTGAAATGACAGGAACTCACGAGGATCATCGAGTCCAGCTCCTGGCCTTGCACAGAACACCCCGAGGGTCACACCGTGTGCCTGAGTGCATTGTCCAAACACTTCTTGAACTCTGTCAGGCTTGGTGCTGTGACCACTGCCCTGGGAGCCTGTTCAGTGCCCAACCACCCTCTAGGGGAAGAACCTTTTCCTAACAGCTTCAGGCCATTCCCTCGGGTCCTGTCACTGGTCACCACACAGAAGAGATCAGTGGCTGCCCCTCTGCTTCCCCTCACGAGGAAGTTGTAACTGCAATGTGGTCTCCCCTCAGTCTCTTCCAGGCTATCTGAGGTAGTTCTTGAAGTCAAATAAAGAAACTGGAATGTGTGTAGTGCCTTAGTGTTCTAGTCATCTTCAAATGCCAAGGGAATGAAATGACAAGCCCCTTAAAGGTCTGAGATTTGAGCAGTGTCACTGGAAACAAGGGCAGCTGCCAGCTTGTTGAAGGTCTGCAGATAAAGTGCAGCACGGAGCTGTTGGCGGTTCTTTCCACAGCTATGAAGCCCTGGCTGGAAACGTGATCCTCTTCACTCTGTGCTCAATCCCTCTGCAATCTGACTCCACTGCAGCAAGTGCACTCTGATTTTAACCCTTAGGACCGAGCCCCTGCCCCCTGAGTTAGCTGTGATTTTACACAGAAACTCTACTGAACTGAGTGCAAGACTGCCAGGTAGCTCAGGCTTTAAATCAGGGCAGGCGAGGGGTGGAAGAACAGCTGACCTATGCTCTGGTCTGTCAGTGCCCAGGCTGGATCTTGTATCCTAAAAAAAGATGTATTTGCTGAATGGAAATGCAACCTAAGTTAATTGATGTACCAGCAAAACACAAAACAAGACAAGCTTGTGCTGGGGTGGGGGAAGAGGAAGCAAATGGACTTTTTATAGTTCAGGGCACTAGTTAGTGCACTAAGGAAGGCATCAATTGTATAACATTGGGCTAAGATTGAAACTGGTTGCATACAGAATATGGGAGATCAGACTCATACCTTGTGTATAAAACCTCTGTTTTATTTACATCAGTAAAAAATAAATGCTAAAATTGAGCCTGGTCTTATAAAACCACTGTATTCCAGAAATATTGTATTTGTGAAAAATTGAACCGTTGACCAAAAAACCTGTTAAAAAATTAATTTTTTGTTTAAAAAGTGGTGAGGCAAACTATAATTTCCTGCATACTAGAGTTATGCTCAATTTCATACTTGCAATACAAATGGAAGGTAAACACATTTTTTGCAAGAGTCCTGTACATTATCTGGACTAAAGAGAATCTCTTAACTACACACAGTCATGAGTTCATGTTCCAGACTTGCAGATCACTCCGCCAGAAGCTGTGTCCTGCCTACAATGAGCAGTTTGCTGCAGCATCCTTTTGGCAGCATCAGAATCCTTCAGCAGCTGCAGTCTTTAGGTGGGATTGTGTTTGCAAGGAACCTCCTGACGACCACAGCGTCAGTCAGAGCCAGGAGAGATGAAGTGCTAGGATGCCAGCTCATGTACACATCTTTAAGGAAGCCTGGTTTTGGGGAAAGATGCTTTGGCTGACTCCATGTCCAGAGAGCACATGTGGGAGGAGGTTTCCAGCTTGACTGCTGAAGTGAAGTGTTGCCCCATGTCCTGCTGTAGCAGAATCTGCTGCTTGAGGGATGTAAATAAATACTTTCTCTCATTTCCCATCACAGGGAAATTTCAGCATGAAGCCATAAAGAGATGAACTGATTGTAGTGGCTGAGGAGAAGCTGTCCTCTCACTCTGCTCTGTTTTCCTCTGCAAAGCTGCAAAGTGCCAGTTTCCTGCTGTCATGGTTCTGGTTTGTTTCTGTTCTGGGGGGTTACTGCCAGCAGAACAAACCAACCCAAGATGCATGCAAAAATGCATTTGTATTCTTACGCAGGATGGAGAGAACTGCACTTCTGATGAGGGGGAAGACTAACTTGCAGAGTTTACACTGCTGGCGAGCTTTGCAGTATCTCCCTGGTGATTTTCCAGCTTGACATCTGCCTGTGTGGTTACATGGTGGATTGGCTGACATCTGTAAGGGTATGGCTGCTTGGCCTCCTTAAGCTCACAAACCCCTGACCATCCAAAGTATCTATTCACCACCAGTTGCTTCTCTATATTCAAACCCCCACTTTGAAGATAACAATTAAGGTTTCCTTGTGTCTGTGGTGCAACATGGCACTGTACTTGGTGAAGGATGGTTGTGGTTAAGGCACAGGACTAAAACTCAGGAGTTTAGTATCCAGAGGGTTACCCTTGTACTGGAGAAGATGAAGCTCCGTTCCCCCATTGTGAAGGTGGGCAGGAATGGTAAAAATTCTGTGTGAAGGTGAAGTTCCCAGTTTCCCAGATGAAAACTGTAGGAAAAATTTAAACTATTCCTAATGAAGTATGATAAAAATGGCGCTTTTTTTTTTTAATGGATCTTATTCTGTACTGAAGTTGTAGATGAAAACATGTCAAATGCAACTAAAACTACATTAATTAAAAGTTGCATCTTAACCATGATGATATATTAGTTAGGTGAGAAAGATCCAGTAATTTTTGAGACTGTATTCCAGTGGATGCTCTAAAAGCTTAGGATTAATTGACTGTAAGTAACTTGTGTTTTTATTAACAAAAATCTGTCTAGAATCTCCAGTGAAATTACAATAAATACCCTCAAACTGCATGAATCCGAAAAAAATATAAAACTTTGTCAGGGAGAACAGGTTTCTCTGTGGTGGCATTTTTTTCTTTTACAAAAAAAATGAAAAACCCAAATAAAACCCCCAAATGTGTCCTTAGGTGCCTTGTGATTTATAATGTTGTTTGATTGGGCTATTGCAAAACGACTCTAATCAGGATTAAGCCTTATACCCTGGAAACTAGAGGTGATAAGATTATCTGGTAATCAGAGGTGATTTAGAAGATCAAAGCCTTTTTTGAGGGAGTAAGATACCTAATTTTTTTCCTTCAAAAGGGGTTGCTTTGTTTTAACTTGTATATGACATTATTCTCTCCCTGCAGGTTGATAAACACCTAGGGTAAAAGATATGGCTTTGCTGAAGTCATGGAGGTTTAATTGCAGTAACACTCAGTTGGCTCAGGGTTTCACCTCCCTCCTGGAAAAGTCACAACAGCCCTTTTTACACAAACTGTGATGCCTACTGAATAGATAACATGCTGAATAATGATACTTTGTGTTAGTTTTTTTAACTCTTTTATCTAAACTGGGGAAAAAAGGACTTGGCTATAGGTCCTTTCTGCATCAACCAAATTTGCCTCAGACTCACCCAGCGACAAAGTGTTTCTTTCGCTCCATGTAGATCTCTGAGTAAAACCATGGAATGGAAGGAGAAGCAGCTGGCTGGTATTTCATTAGATTGTTGAGCCCAGTTTGGAGTTTTTGATGCAATGCCATTATATAGTTTCCTTGCAAGAGAAGATGAAGCCACGTTTTGGAGGCTTGGGTAAGGGTGTTTCCTTCCTCCGGTGCCTCTGGCCTTGCTCGTGCCTCTGCCTCTGGGGGAGCTTCTGCTGTCAGTCCCTCTGCAGCCTCTGGCCCATGACGTACAGCTCGGGGTGGGAAGCGGATCTGCTGGACTCTTTGGTTGCAGGAACGCCAGAGCTGTTCCAGCAGTCACTTGCTTTTCTAGGGCTCTTCTCCAAGCTGCAGAAGGAAAGAGCTTAAGTTAAGAGGCTAATGAACCGTGACTTTTTAAAACAGCACTGATTAGACCATGTTAACCCACAAAGCACAAATGCTGCATGATACCCTGTCATTCCCCGTCTCCTCCTGAATACACGCTCTTTGTGTGCACCATCCAGATTGTACTCTTGTCATGCCAAATCTGCTGCACTCTTCCCACCTTGGGGGAAGAAAACATTTTGTATGTTTAACAGGGGATCAGCGTGAGACTGGGTTCCCTTGCAGATAGGAGCAGATTTGAGTGAAAAGTCTTGTTTCAGACTGCTGAAGGGAAGGAAAGGTCTTACCTCTGACATGCATCTCCTTAGCCTGGTTACAGTGATTTTTGAGCATGCCAGCATGACTGTGGGAGGGGAATTCTGGTATTATAAATCTGCTACTCTCACTCTCGTGACAGGAGCACTGAGACGCAGGAAGTGTAAATGATGTTCCTGTGGTTGCTCTGGCATTCCCTAGGGGTATAGGGACTTCATGTATCAGGACTGATCGTAGCAGTGAATCTAGTCATGAGTATCTCATGGCCTGTGCCTTCCTACTGAAGTGTGTGAAGTGTGCCCTGTGTTGCTGCAGCTAATTCATGTGGTTTAAGCTCAACATGGGGAAATATTTCAGAGCTATCTGGGAATCGTTACTGTATTTTAAGTATATAAACTGCTAAACTGAGCTTTCAACTACTGACAAGCTGTTACGTTCCTACTCTTAACTGCTAGGACTTTAATGATTTGAACTGCTAAATGAAGAGATTTGTGATCATGTCCAGTCATGAAACTAACCCAGATTCAAATATTCCCCAATTGCAGAAGGGGTTATTTGGGCTACTTGTTTTGAGCCTGATTCAGTCAACCCTATCCATTCTCAAGCCCTCACTCAACAGTATCTTAAAGACAATAGCATTTAATCTTCTCTCTCTGCTCTACCTCTTGGGAGAGGAGCAGTCTCAATGAAATACTATTTTGTTAAGGTGCATACACAGAAATTGTGTTACAGATTAACAGAATTTCTATGAGCAGAGCAATTGTACGTGTTGTGCCTTACTGAGATGACAATAGTTGCTGATAGCTGTCAAATGACCAAGCTTAGAAACCAGCGAAGTCATCTCAGTCTATCCAACCACAGGCTGTTTCAAATAGGAGCCATTTGTAGTGACTTGAGAACTGAAGCTCTTGTCAGGTACCCTAAGAGTAAATGCAAAAGCTCCAGCTCCAGCCCTAATCAGGGCTATTAATGTTTTAAGTCCTGATATTCATTACAACATGGGATGGGCAGAAGACATGCTTGGAAAAAGAGTGGGTTTTGCCTTCTATGAGAGCAATGAGTGTGCAGGAGACACAGGAATCTGCCCACAACGCTGACATTTAATGCCTATCAATGCCAGCTGGCAAAATAAGATGGAAGTTGCCTCTTTTTTGTGTGTGTTTCTGCTAAAAGGGGGTGTGTGGGAGAGGCAATTCAGCTGCTTCTTTTTGCTCGTACAAGCTCCTGCCAGATTATCTTTGGCAACCTACTTCTCAGCAAACGGATGTTTTAATTTGGTATGGGAAAAGGGGGGGGATATATCTCTTATATCCCTGAGCTTGTGAGCATGGGAGAAACTGGGTAACTCACTGGTCTTCAGAATGTTTTACCTATAAAAGATTGATGGTATCTCAGGTTTGACTCTGTGTCCTTTTCCTTCTACTAGTGAAGCTGCTAATAACACAGAAAGATAAAACAGGAAAACACCACACAGACCAAAAAAAAGGCATTGTTATATTTGGAAAGAAAGGTAAAGCAAGGGAAGGACTGAAGGAAAGGAGACTGACAGCTGTGCAGTAATGGCTTGAATTTGAGACCAGATGCAAACATTGCTAGAATGAGGAGGTTTAGATTTAGCTTTAGACATTTTGAGATTTTCCTCTCTCAGCTGGATGAATTAAAAAGCAAAGAAAGTCCTGGCTATTTAATGAACTTGGAGGAGAAATATGATCAGAGCGTGGTGGTTTGTCCATTAAGGCACCTGCTAAAAGAGCAGGGCTCAGCTTCTGCACAGGGTGATGTGGTGCTCACAGCTGTGGCAACCACTCTGGTTCCTCAGCAGGAGGAGAGGACCAGTAGTGATGTGAAGAGCTCTCAGAGCTTTTGCCATGTGTTCATTCCCAAAATGGTCCTTCTCTGCCCATTGGCACATTGGCTGTGATATTCATTTTAGGCAATTCAATGCAAGGTTTGTAAAATTTACTCCAGGCAGCTTATTTTAGGTGTAAGAAAACACACAGTTGTGTATTGCATCTTAAATCAGTGTGTGCTAATTAATGGCCTAAATTTCCCTTTTGTTTATGTTGATATAAATTTGGCATAACTGACTAGTACTACTGTTGATGTTCATTGGGATAAATGATAAGCTGAATTTGACTCAGGATATATTTCGTTCTTCAAAAATACTTGTAGATCATAACACTAGGATATATGACTTTTTCATGAAATGGATGATTTTATTTACAGTGAGTTTTTTTATATTACTCACTATTTGCTGACAGACTATCATAGAAAGATAATACACCCCATTGAAGTATAAATTAGCTAGCAATTTATAACAGACTGATTTTAAAATGCATCCATAAAACTGCCAGGGCTTTTGTCTTGCAAAGTTTTACATAAAACCTCTTTTGAAAACATTTATTTCTGCTGACTTCACACAGTACATAAAAACAACAGAAAACCCAGCAACACTGTACAGGAATTTTAGGAAATATTCAAATGTCAGACTACAATGCAATATTGGAACTGGGAAGGCAAAATGGTTTGCATTTCCCAGTGTTTTTTACACGTTTTGTTCAGCACATTCCTCTACTGTCAGCATGGGATATTCAGTCCTTATTCTGTCTTTGGGGAGGGAATGCCTGGACATCTGTCTTCAGTGCCCATGACTGTCCCTGTGCTCACAGTGCACTGAGTGCTTGTGCACCTACAAGTGCAATTCCATCCTCTTGGGGTTTATCTTGCAATCCCTATCCCTCCTCATGGAAATGAGTCATGTGAGTGCAGCTCTTCTGGGGCAAGAGCAAAAATACTGCTCATGTGTGGAAAGGTTACTGGAGAGGCTTAAAGCTTAATTGACTTACACATCCTAAGATGTTAGGAAATTAGAATAACAACACTGTACTTCCAGGCTGTTACACATCTTTGAGTATTCCCAAATACCCACTTCTATTTCCTGGCTGGTTTTATGATTTTTTTTTTTTTTTAAGGTGATAGACAAAATTTAAAACTAAGCCCATTTTTTTTTTAATAAGAGGCCACCAATTTTTGCAAACGTGGAATTGGCATGTGTTGATGCTTTGATTTATTTTTCAGCGCAATGAATCTTCAGTAGCCATGGGATGCTTTTCCACTTTGAAAATTGGGCTGGGGCTGTGGACCTATCAGACTTGAAATCAGCGCCTAGGTCTGAAACTGTGCACAAGAAGCTCATAATTCCAGCCTATAATTACGTCCACACAGATCCTTTACTACACATTATCTGTCTCTCATTCTTGCCAGCAGACTTAAAACATTCTCCCACTGCTTTCAGCTGAACAGTTTATACTGGATTAGAGGCTGATGATAGAACAACACCCCTCCTCTTCGCTCAACCCTATCTTCTCATGAATATTTATGTTTATAACCTGAGGGCTGCTTCAGAGCTTTTAAGAATTGAATGTGGATGCCCTTAGCCCCCACACAAATAAGAAGAGTTCTATGCCATAAAACCAACACTGACTTTTCCCTGGGTTGCCTGTCACAGCTTATGGGTAAGGGTAAGGCTTGAGCAAGCCATGGAGATTTAATTCTTCTCTTCATTCAGACTGGTAGTTTACGGAAATCTGAGGCAAGAAAATAGAACAGATGATTTCAGTTGTAAGACACTGACAATGATCATCCAGTCCAGCTACAGTGCTATCTTTGCCCAGCCATCTCTTCTAAACATGAACAGGGCTCCTTTCTGGGAAACCTCTTAACAAAATTAAATTCCCATCAGAAGTTTAGAAAGCCAACATGGTGCTATAGGTCCACTTTTCTGGCATGAAGTTTCTTACCTTGCTTGGTTAAGTGCGGGTTCACTGCTGGTTGTTAGAGAAGCTGGAAGATGAAGCTGGACCCCCGGTCGGCGGTCGGAGAAACTTCTCCTTACAAACGGCTGAGGACTGGTGGTGCTCAGGGATAGCTTTCTGGTCCGGTCTCCGGGCTGCCGGAATAGCAGACTGCTCTTTTGGGAATGGGATGCAGCTTCAGGCTGGCTGGTCACCTCGGGGGTGCATGTGCTGGGTAACAGTGGAGGTCTGGCTTCGAATAAAGAAGAGGTGGCCGGGCAAAATATGGAACGGACATTGCTGCCCCTCTTGGAGGAGGAGAGTTGGTGCTCGTCCCCAGCATCCAGCCCAGCTCTTGGCCCCTTGTAGGAGCGAGATGGGGAGGCTGGTGGGGAGGGGGTGGTAGGGAATGGAGTGAGGGAGCCCGCCAGCCGCTGTGCTGTTGGTGAGCTTTGCTTGTGCCCCACAGGAGGGCTGAGTTGTTTTCGCTGTGGTGGCGGAGAGGGCAGCTTCTTCTGCAAGGGTGGGCTGGGCACCCTGGGGCTAGAGGGGGGACTGGGTTTCCTCTGCATGGTGGGTGAGCTCGGTTGCATGTTGCTAAAAGCCTGCAGAGAGTGTCTGTGATGTGCTGGGGGGCTGAAAAGCCGTTTCTCAGTTGGTGAAGAAGGAGGAGTTCTTGTTGGGGAGACCCTCCTGGCAAATGGTGAGCCTTTTTCATTGCTCCGGAGCGAGTTGGGAGAGCTGTGCTTCTGGCATGGCACTGAAGTTGCTGGTGGATTGGGCCCCTCACTCTCTGAGCTGTTGCTGTGTGGGTTTGAAACCTCACTGGGATTTTGAAGAGGAATAATTTTATGGGTTTGCTTGTATAAATCCGCAGCCTCTTTCCTCTGGGTTGCTAATATCTCCTCCTGGCTAGGGATGTGCACGCTGGTAGGGTTCAGCTCCAGAGAGTACCTCTTCAGTTTCTCATCCCCTGTCCTGCTGTTCCTTTGACCTTTATTAGTCACTGCACTGGGGCCACTGATATTTTTACTTGGCAATAGGTCAAGGGACTTAAGGGAGGCTTTCATTTTTGGGGAAACTTGTGATCTCTTAGCAGCATGCAATTCTGGTTTGGTGGTCTTTTTGGCATCTTCTGAAGAGTTTCCTTCTATTCTTGCAGTTTCTTCAGGCTCTGATAAATTTTCAGAAGAAGTGTCCATTAACATTTCAGGTGGTGGTGGTGGCAGGTTCTCAGTGTCTTCATCAGTCTCTTCCTTTGCGTCCTTCTTGCTTAATTCTGCAGGTGGTGCAGGAAGAAAGGCATTTGGAAAGCTAGAAGAAACATCATTGGTGTTTGTGTCTTCTACTGGTGAAATACGATGCTTAAGATTTAAAGGTGCCAGGCCTCTCTGAAAGGGAATGGTGGGTGGGATGACTGGAAGTCCAAATTTCCTGATGCACTTTATTGGTCCTAAGGATCTTAGAGGTGTGGCTTTTGCAAGATCATCAGAAGGACTGAAGGTTTCAATAAGTTTTTTGACAGACTGCCGGGGGATACAGCTGCTGCCACTGAGCATTTGTGCTCCAGGTGGCTCATTTTCTTTGCCTCCTGATGTCTCGTGGGTAGGCACAGTAGCTCTAACAGGCTTCCTGCCTCTCTTTTCATTCAGTGGATGGGCAGGATTTTGATCAGCTGTGAACAAAGGGACTTTATCCTGGTTAGGCAGGATGCTGAAATTTTTTGAGAGGCCTGCCTTCAGTTTGCGGGAGGACCTAGATGTAATTTGCTCATCCTGCAAATAAGGTGCTGTTCTTGATTTCCAGAGCTCCAGGTTGTTCGCTATATCCTTTCCATACAACATTTCCAGCTTTTTGCTGAGCTCCTTTTGAGTCCTCTGAAGCTCTAGGAGAGTTGGGTCCTCTGCCTGGCTTCTGAGGGACTCCTCTGACCTGGACCGTCGATGTTTCCCAAACGTTCTCTGTCTGCCTGTTGCCGTACTGGGCCTTTTTGCTAGGACTGCTCTTCCGCTCTCATCCTCTACCCATTCTTTACGCCTGGACTTAGCTGGGACAAACTTGATTTTTTCACTGATGGCATCTTTCATCTTCAAAATGATTTCTTCTGTATCTACATTCTCTGTCCTCTTGATGGACTGCCTTTGCATGTTATCCGTGAGTGCAGGTGAAGACAGGGACCTTGGCAGAGCATCCTTCCCCATTTCTGATAAACTTGTGTTGTCATCATCTTCCCCCAGTGTGCTCTCTTCTTCGTCATCGTCATCCTCCTCATCCTCATCAGAAGGAAAATCTGCTGATTCACAGATTTTGAAATGTTCACCTTCCTGAGTAGAATCAGACTGCAAGGAGTTGTAGGAACGGCTTTTGCTCAAGCTTGCACATTGGGGCATGGCAGAAGTGCCTTCTGGTACTCCACCCTGACAAGAAGTTGCTTCCCTACTTTGCAGGGATGAGTGAAATACATCTTTAAAATGCCTTTCAGGTGCACAGCCGTGGGATGCAGCTATGCCCACTGACGCCGTCCTCCCATTCACACGCTCTGCTGTTCCGGCATGCTTTCGGGATGGATGTCCATGCGCACAGGAATCACTTGGTTGCCCTCCATGCTGGCTGAGAGCACTGAACTCTCTGAGGGATTCATTGTCCACACCAATGCCACTGTCCTCAGAACACAGAGTCCTGTCATCACCGTGGGACTGAGAGGGTCCCACAGTTGAGGCTTCAAGCAGCTTTACTGTCCGTAGCAGGTGTTCATCAAAGCTTTGCTTTGCTTTCAGTTTGCCTTCCAAGTTGCTTGCAGCAGACTGCAGGTAGCTGCATGTCTCCTGCAGTGCATTGGAGGTGAGGGAGGCCAGCATCCCACTCACCAGCTGCATTTTGTTGACCGTGTACTGCAGTAGTTGTTGCAGAAGATCAGGGTGCTCCTTCAAATCGTCTTTTTCTACTGGCCATGCCAGATTCCCACCTACATCTTTGAGAAGATTTTCCCCATCATTGGCAATTTCTTCCAAGAGCTTATTGATTTCATCAAAGCGAAGCACAAGGAAGCTGATCATCTGCTGTAGGAAGAGCTGAGTTTGAGTGGCCTGGTTGGCCATGTGCAGAATAGTTTCATACTTGGAGAGGTTGGGATTTAAGTAGGCGTAAGCACTCTGGTGAGCCTTGACAAGCAATTCTGGGAAGTCTACCTTCTTCTCTGTCTCGCATGGGGCCAGAATGGACTTGACTTTGCTTTTGTTAGGTTGACCTTGCTTTGCCAGCTTGTGGGTTTTTTTCTTCTTTTCTTTCTTTGGGATTTGCTTTGTGTTGCTTTCATTCTTGTCATCCCAGATGGAAGCTGATGCTTCTGACGAGCAGGAGGTTTGCTTTCTGATCTCTATGGACTCAGTGATGTGCTTTTGAGACTCAATCGTTTTAGACATAATGACTTCAGCATCTGTGGCTGTCCTCTCAATTTTCTTGTCTTCCTTGGAAATCTGGGAATCTGAATGAACCTTGGAAGATAACTGCAAATTATCATTTTTGTCTTGCTCTGACAGTCTATCCTCCTCTTCTTCCAGGTAGTCCTTCCTCTGGAACCCATATTCATCAATACTGTAGCAAGATGAACCTTTAACCAGCAGAGGGATTCCTTTATCTCTTGAATCAATTGGCAAAACACTTTTGGGTTTATTGAAAGCCTTAAGACCACTCCTTGCAGCAGTCTCACTGTGAGAAGGTGTGCAGCCCATCCTTTCTTTGTCTTTATTTTTGATTAAAAATCCAGAAGAACTAGGGAAAAAACAAGTAAAAATCAAACTCACTGTGTCATCCTGAGCTGCAGACTGGCCTGTTTCTCAGGAGTTTTCCATCATGATCCCAGTTTTGTTGTCAGTTTTCTTTGTTGTTTGCCTTGAAATCCCATGTGCTTATTGCACAGGATCCGCTCTTGAAGTTGTGCCCTATCCCACTGTACGTTCCCACTTGGGTTTTCTTCTTCAATTCAAAAAAAGGAGTGTGAGAGCTCGGCTGGATTTAGAGCTAATGGATTAAGAGCACTTGCGTACCTCACTTCTGCCTTGACAGATGTCCTCTGCAAATAAGATTTTAAGCTCATTAGGGTAAGCAGGCTCCAGCCAGTCAGCACCAGTGTTGTATTTATAAAGGCAGATTTTTTTTTTCTGTGCTGTATGGGGGCGCAGAAGGAATTGATGGTACCTGTCCTTCCTTTTTTCCCTTGTTTCAAAAACATAACATACAACTGAATGCAGCGATCCAAAGGAAGAGGCTGTGTTTTGAAGCCTTTTTGAAGGGAAACTATTTGAACATGGCATGTAAACCTCATTAGATACTCCTTAAAGAGAAAGGTGACCTTGACCACGGATGCACCTGCTGGAGAGTAAAAGACAGGAAATCAAATGGGTCAGAAATGCCTGTTAAGACTTTTGCCTTGAGAGTCTTCAAAATTTTCCCCTTCTTGCAAGTGACAAGCTGTTTACTTTTTCCTTCTAAGACTTCCAAACAAGATTTAGGGGTTTTTTCCTTCCTCTCAGATGATCATTCTTGAAAATTATTTTTTTCCCTTCTAGATAGCATCCCAACCTGAAAATCCTAACTTCACAACAACAGTATTTGAATTAAGTAATTAAGTAAAATACGTTTTGCATATCTTGTTAGGATGCCATCTGAATCTAGTGGATCTAAACTGTATATTTTCAAATTTAAATAAAACTTAAATGAAAATTCATTTTTTTTCCCATTGTCTGAATGTCTTGGGATAAAATTTGAACTCACAAAAGTGACTTGCATACCTTTATTTATTTTTCATCTGCCAGGGCTTAGTTCTCTTAAATGCAAGGCTTTATGAGCTAAAACTCCAAGAAATAAATTAATAAATAAAAAATAGAGACCCATATCTGAAAAAGTACAGGGGAGGGGAAGGGGGACGGGAAG
>VZRO01003317.1:149394-205622 GCA_013397915.1 Daphoenositta chrysoptera | reverse complement strand
GGGGGCTGGCGCGGCGGCCGCGGCCCGGGGCGGTGTCACCGTGTGCCCCGAAGGTGGCCGGGAGGCCCCCGGCCCCGGGAGGGTTCGCTCCGGTACCGCCCCGGGAGAGCGGTGCTTGCCCGTGTGCTGGGGAGGTGGCAGGGGGAGCTCTGAGCGAGCGGAGACATCCTGGAGAGTGCGGGAGCTGAGCGCCCTGCAAGTTGCAGCTTGTCAAAACCTCTGTCCGGTGGAGGCCACAAAGGTGCGGGTCTGGAGCAGCGCGGGAGCTCGGCCTGTGTAGTCCGGAGAGGAGAAGACAGATGGGATCTCACTAATGCATATAAATATCTCGAAGGCAGGTGCCAAGGGGTTGGTGCCAGACTCTTCTCAGCGGTGCCCAGTGTTAGGGCGAGGAGCAGTGGCCGTAAACCAAAACACAAGAATTCCACCTCAGCGCGAGGAAGAATTTAACGCTGAGGGTGGCTGTTAACAGTGTTAACACTGAGGGTGGCAGGGCACTGGCACAGCTGCCCGGGGAGGTTGTGGGGTCTCCCTCCCCGGTGACATTCAAACCACACCTGGACACGCTCCTGTGTCACCTGCTCCAGGTGACCCTGCCTTGAACTGGAAGCTCTCCTGAGGTCTCTTCCAGCCCTGGCAATTCTGTGATTCTGTGATTGTGAAAACGCTCTGCTGTGTTGGAAGAGGGCCCTGCACACCACCCAAGTCCAGAGTGTACCTACATGTGTATAACATTTCTACCACTTGTGCTGTAAATGTTGGGAAGTGGTTACGTGGTGTATGTGCAAGAAACTTGTTCTCTGAACTTAATTTTTCTTGAGCATATCTAAGTACACGATAAAGGAGTCCACTATACATAGTTGTTGTCAAAAATAGCATCACATTTGTGACAGGTTCAGCTATCAAAGCCCAGCACAACTGTGTGTTGTCACTTGAAGTGCTTTAGCATTTGCAAGTTCTTACAGCACTTGCAGGAAAGCTTTGTACTTTAACACAAATTAAAAACTAGAGTATGTGAAAAAGTTGGATCCTCTCTTATGGGAGTGTTTTTATCTGTATATGCAAAGCTACCATGCATTCCTGTGTAACGTGTGGATATCAGGAAACCTGTAGTTGCTCTTCAGTTTTGTCAACAAAAGGGTGTGTGCATTTGATGACTCTTTGAAGTTTTTTCCCTTGATACTTCTGTTTCTTCATTTTCAGATATAATTCAGTTGGAAGAACGTATGGCTGGCAAATAGTAAGTACGATACTGTCTGCTGTGTTAAACTATGCTCAGTGGTAGTTTGGCAGTGCTGTGAACAGAAAAATTCTGTGTTTTATGTAATTTCTCTAATGGTTTCTGCTCTAAACTCTTCTTACTAATACAGGAAAGTCATTGCTCTTTTGGAAGGCCTCCCATTCCATTTTACCAGGACTTTCCAGCCGAATCTTGTGGAAATCATGTCCTGGGTATTGTTAATACCTCAGGCAGTTGTGTTTTTGCTTACAACAGAAGTCATTATGAGGATGGCGTGTGTTTGCCTTTTCATTTTCTTTGAAGTAGTTCTCAACTTTTCCCTGTCAGCTGTGTGTGTGTGGTGTTAGCTGGCTGTGAACTGCTCACTCCTGAGCTGGCAGCCTCTGGAGGTGGTCGTGTGTGCAGAACGTGTTGTCTTGACATTGCGTGGTTCAGTGCTGTGTCGTGACATGTGCCACATTTCTAGAGCCAAATGAAAACCCTGCTGTGTGAGGATGTGCACGCTTTGGCTGGGGGTGTTTGCACTCCTGTGGACATATGAATTAATTCTTTATGGAGTTGGGTCAGCCTATGCATTGTAGCCCTCGGGTTTTTGTGCCACTCACCTGACAGCACGGGTTGTCTCCTTGCCTGCTTTGCTTTGGCAGAATACAGATTGTGTTCTTGCCTCTGGCCCCTCAGAATAAAAGATACCCAGGCCACTTGCACAGGTTGTGTTCTGTTTGTTCTGCTTTCCTGTGTGCAATAAACAGTCTTTCTTGTATTAATTTTGAAATGTCTCCCTTGATTTCAAGTTTCAGCAACTTGTGTTGCCCTACTTTACAAAATCTCACCTCTTCCTGTTACCATCTGCTCAATCAGGTCTGGCTACTTTTCATTGTGTTTCTTTTGTTCCCTCAGTGTAGGACTGTGCAAAAAGCCTTTAGTTTCTTTTGTGTCTTTTTCCAGCTTAAGTGACTCAGCTAATGTTTCTTCTGTACCTCATGCATCTTGTTCTGTTGTGCATTTTGTGAGAGCATCTCAGGTGCTGCCTGTGAGAAGCTTGTGGATTCATGTGTCTTACAAAACATTGTTTTGTTTTGCCAAAGCCTCTGAAGAAATATCAGATGGTAGCAGATTTATTTCACTGTTGCCCTTCAAAAGAAATTTAATGAGGTATTTGCAGCTTAAGAGACTTTCTAATCCCTCACACAAGAAAGCTGTTCCTGTCATGTTTATGATGGCTATTAAGCCATTGAAATATAAACTCTTAACTTTTCCTAACTATAAGAAAATATTAATTGAAATAATTAGAGATATTTTTGGCTTTGTTGAATAAAAGAACATGTAAGGCAATGCAACTTGATAATGCTGTGGGAAAAAATAGTCCTGTCCTTCCAGTGTCCTCCTCCTTGATCTTCATGCCAGAACATGAATTTGTCCACCTGTGTAAGACTAAGGAAATAAATTAGTGAGAGAAAAATGAGCATTTTTCAGTGGACCTTTATTTCCAACTTGAGGACAAGGTGAACTGTGTATGATCTACAAGAAAAGGAAGCTTTAATTTATTTCCTTCAAGATTAGCATCTGTAATCCACTGCTAAAATGCCTTTTATATTAGCATGTAGATTGTGAGGTCCCAAGTAGTGTGACAGATTTATTTGGAGAAATATGGGAGTAAATCTACTCATATAGCTTGCTGTGTTAGATACAAAAACCAAAATAAGTCTTCTTTTAGTTTTTCATATTTACTTTGGTATAGAGTAAATGTAATAAAAACAAACATTCCTTGAAGCTTCCTTCTGTCAAGCAGACTGGCTAAACAAATTCCTGAGAAAAGAGCACTATATAGCAATCTCCAGAATAAAAATGTAGATTATTGAGTAGAAATGTTGTTTTTACCCCAAGTGTTTAATAATGATATTTCAAGATGCAGAATTTCGATTTTTCAGCTGTGGGATGTAGCCTCTGATGGTGCAATCATATCTGTTTCTATTAAGAATTAAGATTTTTTTTATTTGTTATGAATTTGCCTGATGAAATGTCTTACAAGTGGTAGCCAGCTTTCCTCTGATCTTAGCCTGTGAGCCATAACTAGGATGTAACTTGGGCTGGTTGTTAGGTTTTATCACTATAACTGTACAACCATTTAGTCTTTATTCTCTCTCCTAGGTTGCTGTAAGGCTTGGGAAGTTGACTGGAAACAACACGAGGGTGAAGGTTACAACGCTGTGGTAAGTGTGCTATTTTAAAACAGCGAGGAGAAGAGCTGGGAGAGGAGCTGATATGGAATCGTGAGTCCAGGAGTGAATCACTTGGTGATGAATTGTCTGCAGCTGCGTGTGGGAAGATGAAAGAGCTGAGAATTTAAAAAGAGGAGGCAGCAGTAGCTGGTAGCATGTTCTTGCTCACGGTGAAGGGAGGGAATATGCATGCAGGCTATGAGGGCATGTACTTGATGCTTCACATTTTCATAAAGCTGTGAAATACACTAATCCATTTATCCTCATTGTGTGTTTGCTAATTATAGCATTAATATTTTCTTCACTGCTCAAGTGGGAAACTGGGGAGAAATAGGATGTTTTCCATTAATAACACACAAGTTTAGTGGTGGAAGTCAAAACCAGAAGTTGGCTAACCTTGACACTGTACTCTACTAGCTTTGTTAATTTATTAGTTTGTAAGAATGTAATGGCAGTAATAGTTTATGTTTGCAAATTTAAGATTTTAGTCTCATTGCACATTATATCTTACTGTGATAGAACCAATACAACATATATCTAATGACATTATTTATTAATTTTTTTCCTCCTAAAGTGGCTTTCTAGAAGATGACCATAGAGGATCTCCCAGAACCTTCATTTGAAGGAGATTCCCTCATTGAAAGAGAACGGTTCTTATTCCCAAACTCTGAAACATCTGTTACTTTTTCTGTTGCTGCAGCACCAATGCCTTCAGACTGTGGTATGTACTTTAAACAGAAGATGAATATGTGATCAGCAGAGAATAAATTTGAATAATAAACTTTAAGAAAAGCTGTCAACTCTTAATTATTTCTTTCCAGAAGAAGTTTTCTTATTAAATGGATTCTCTGTAAAAGGAAATGAAAAATGAAGACCCGTGCTTTTTCCATTTTTCCTGTTGCATACACTATAAATTATGTCTTTTCCTTTTTACAGTTCTGGGCATGTGTGGTCACATGTTTGTAGTTCTTTCACATCTCAGTGTAGAATTGGATATTATGTTAAGATGTAAAATTGGAGTAAGTAAGGGAAGTTAATCTGCATCACATTTAAAACCTCTAGAATTACACTTTTTCATGTGCTTTCAGTATGTAAACAATGGACTAGAACGGGATATTTCTGTTGGAAGTGTACATTTGTGGTGGTAAGGACTGTAAAGTGAGTGGTAGAAAATTATACCAAGTGTCAGTGATCAGCTTTCAGAATAATGTTTGTCTTCAATAACTGTCTTCACATGTATAAATTATAGTAAAATTTCTAACAGTATATAATATGTTACAATGTCACTGTAGGTAAGGAGCTTCACTGATAACTACAATTATAATGCCTTGGAATGTTGCAGAAGATGTTAATATCATCTATATACCTTAAAAATTACTCCCTCCACCTCTGTGTTTCCCATGTATTAATTAGCACCATCAGCTATATTCAGGAAAAATAAATATAAATGTAATGTTCTGTCTTTGACAGGCTCAGCATTCTCGAGACACATTTTATAAGTTACCTGAGGTTGGGAATTTAACTGTTCCATGTGATGTATTTCAGTACATGAAGCTGTGTCTTTACATGGTTTAGCCCTGTTCTCATAACTTGTCTCTCACAGTCTACTCTAAGTACTGCCATGATTTATTCGATTCTGCTTTCTTACCCCTTAGATAAAATTTCCATTTACCTTCTTTAACCATTGTTTTGTTGTGATACCTTCTAATAACCCTACTGTCACTACTATCTGTTATACCGGGTCTCTGCCTACTCATTAAATAAAAAAAAATCCTTTTATAGGACATTACTGTCACCTGTGTAACAGTAACATTGCTGAATTTGGGTAAAGTAGGTTAAATCACAACAGAGAGTGACCCTCGGTCTTTATGTCCAGTGCATTTATTTTTCCTTAATACAGTTGAGCACTGTAATCAATACTTGGGAAAGATAGAGGGGGAAAATGTAATATTTTAAAGTATATAGATGCCACTGCTATCCTTTCATGGGATTCATTGCTTTAACCAGTTTTCTGTAGCACTGCTTTGGTTTGCAAAGAGTAGGGCTGTTCTCCTGTTAAGCACTTAGGGTGGTTGTTATTAATACTTGATACAGTCTCAGATTTTTACCCTAGCATGCTGATTGTAACAGAGTTGATTTCTGATAGATAATCTGGATCAGGTTTGTAGCTAGAAATCTTCTTAGTAGAGTCAGAACTGTGAAAAAAATGCAAGATCATTAATCTTGTTGTCTAGTTGTCTTTTTACTTCACAGCTTTCAGCTGTAGATCAACTATAGTTTATGTGGAAGGTAAATATTAGTGGATAAATCAGTAGATGTTGATGCATGGGATGTAGGGAAGAAGCACGCTTTTGTGTAGTGCTGGGAGATGAGGGTTTGGGGTTTTTTATATGCTAGGTGCAAATAAAAATTCATGTTAAATATAAGTGAAGTTGTCCTCCTTTCCCATCCTTGTTAAATCAAGGCGATGCAGTTTGAGGAACTCTAAATAGCCAGGAAGCAAGCTCTGTACGTGCTTTTATCTTTTAATCCAATCTAGAAGTCAGGTATGCTGTTTTTGGGGAAAGGCTGGGATGATTCACCCAGGGGTGGTTTATACCATGTCACACACCCAGATGGGCCATGGTGTGCGTTGCTTAACCTGTCTCTCCTGTCTGAGAGCCATGAACCTGTGATGGATGTGAGCTGACGTTGTACATTTATCCAAAACCTGTTTAAAAGGCAACTCCCCGATAGCTGCAGTGGGGGTGAAAGTTCAGTGTTTGCCATGATTCATTTGCTGATGGCAGTAGACTCTGCTTCCATTCCCTCTCCTCATAGCCATTGCTACTCAGATTCTTTAATATATTTTCCAGAGTTGGAAGAGATTTCACAAATTTAAAATAGAGGATGTGTATAGACATGCACACACACACACACACACCTGTGAGTAACATGATGTATACTTTTATAATAAGGTGTTTTACACACTTAAAGTTTGGGTTGTCTGAAAGAACATGAGGCTTAAAATCTTAAATTTTTTTTTTTTCTGTTCTTGGTTTGGTGCCTTAATTTTTGGAGGTGTTTGTTACCTGGAGCTGCCACTAGCTGGGATTGATGCATTCATGAAATATCTGAAAATAGCAGAGGCCACAGAATGCCTTCCTGATTTGAGCATGTGTTTATATTTTAGTATGTTCTATGTAAATTGTGATGGAAGAAGAAGAAGGAAAAGATATGTTTTGTAGTATATGGAGAAATCATGTATGCACTTGGTCCCTGAGAGATCAATAAGCTTGTCTGTGCTTGGGAGCAGCTTGGAATCTGCAGCCTTTGCCTGGCTTGAACAACAGTAAACCCTTATTAGCAGAATCACTGTACATCTCTGTTACTCCTTGCCTAAACTTAAAGGCACTCTTGCAGTACCATTGTATTGGTTGCTGATTCAAAGCTTTTTCAGAAGTATAAGCAAGGCCTTAGTATTAAAGGAAAAATAGAGCAGATGTTAGAGAAAATTTTCTGAATTAATTCATCATTCTGATTTTTCCAGTGTGATGTGTAGTGAAGTGACTCTCTCTGCTATTCTTTGCCTCTGAGTTTGAAAAACTAGATGCATGTTAAAAGTCAAGATTTTACATAAGGACTCTTTTTTTTTTTTTTTAAACAGAGTTTTCCTTCTTCGATCCAAATGATGCAGCATGCCAAGAAATACTCTTCAACCCCAAAACATCAGTTTCTGAATTGTTTGCTATCTTAAGGCAGTGGGTTCCACAGGTCCAGCAGAATATTGATATTATTGGGAATGAGGTGAGATACAAATGAAGATCCTTGAATGCTCTCAATGTTAAATACTGTGTTGACAGTGAATAAAACCAGTTCATTTAGAAGCAGAATTAATCATAAATGCAGATGGAGTGTCTGCCTTTTAACAAGTAGTGACTGATTATGCCTTGTATTCCACATGTTGTCAGCTTTTATTTGGAAAGAGAAAGATGATGGATAAAATTCAGTGCATTTACATAGATGGTATAAACCATGTTTCTCTCAAGGCAGTTGTGTTGAGACACTTCACGTTGGTGTTTCAGTTTCCTACTTAGCAGTAATCACAGATTCCACTATGTGAAGTTACCATTGAAGCCTGACCTTAAGGGCAGTCTTTCCAAGGCACAAAATGAGTTTCTAGTATTTCCATCTTACTTTCTTATTTTTCTTCTGGATTACATGCTTTTCTGGATGTGGGGAAGTGTAGTGAAGATTAACCCTGCCATATTATAACGGGGCTTCTTTTTGGGGGTGTGTGGGAGTGGGGGGCTAATTGTTGAGACATCAAAGAACAAGGGAAGAGCTTCATAAATCATTTTCCTATGCAGTTAACTGCTTAACTTTTTATCATGTGAAGTATATCTTAGAAGGAGCAATATAAAGAATCTTTAAAATCTGTAAATAATGAAGGTTAATTATAATGCTATTTATTACATTTGTGTATGTTGCTCAGTTCTGCAGTTAAGAGTCTTTTCTGGCAGGCTTCTTTGTTACTAGCCATTGCAATGAATCCAGGAGTCAATATATCTGAAATAACTTAAGAAATACTACTGATGTCAGAGCTAAATTGTGCTTGTTTTCCACTTGCCTGTCAGATCATTAAAAGGGGTTGCAATGTGAATGACAGAGATGGACTGACTGATATGACCCTCCTGCATTACACTTGCAAATCAGGGGCTCATGGCATTGGTGAGTTAAAAAAAAGTCATTATAGATGTAAAAACCTAATTGACTCACATAAACTAATCCCACTGACTGTCACAGAATTGTTCCTTGCAGTAGATTCTTTTTTTACTGTGTGGTTTTCTCTCTTCTAGTGGCTGTGAGCAAGGAGGGTGCAGAACTGCAGTGCAGCTAACAGCTGTAGCCATGGGGAGCAAGCTGACTTAGTGGTATAGATACTGCACACTGTAGTACCAGCTTAAACAGATATCTCATATAGCAAAGGCAGTTTCAGACTGAGGTGCAAGCTGCCAGTTTGCTAGTAGTTTTTGCTATAGTTTCTTACAGCAGAATATTTAGGCGACTGGCTGTTCTCTTTGTTTTGTTTCTTTCACCCTGTTCATGTCAGAAGGGAACAATAAACTTCGTTTGCAGTATTATGATCATAAATACTGTAAATGAGAGCACGTTTAACTCTGTTTGAACATACTTATAAACTTTTCTGTGTTGTTACTTTTTTGTTGACCTGAGCCACTTCTCCTCTGAGTTTGACTGAGGTCTGGCATAGGTCATCTTCCCTTCCCTTCCAGATCTTTTAACATAAACTTCAGCATTGTGATGTGTCATTCTTTTTCTTGTATCAGATACTAAAACTCCTGGGTTTGATGGCTGACACATTACTTATATTAAAGAAAAAAAGGTAGTGTTATTATATACTAGAGATTTCAGCCCTTTATGATAAAAGGTAAAGATTTCTGTATCCTAATCCTAAAAAGAAAGGCAAGTAATAGTTCTGCTGTGAGCTTGAAGGGCTTAACGTACATTTTGTGTTACACATAAACATGTGTGTTTTTTGAAGTCAAATAAATAAATCACTAATGCATATTTTACAAAAATTACCTTGCAGGTGATGTTGAAACTGCTGTAAAATTTGCAACACAGCTTATTGCTTTGGGTGCTGACAGCAGCTTACGCAGCCGCTGGACAAATATGAATGCCTTGCATTATGCTGCCTACTTTGATGTTCCAGAATTGATCAGTCTTATTTTGAAAAATGCAAAGCCAAAAGGTAGGCATTGTTACCTTTGTTTCATGTAGTTGTCCATATTTTGTAGATTGGTGTATAGTGGTCTGTAAGTGTGGTGTTTGTTTATCCATTATACACATAATTTCTTGTTTTATTCAGTCTCATTGGTTCATTTTTCCCTTAACCTGTTTTTTAGTGGCTTAATGCCGTGTTTCCATTGCTGGTTTTTAAACTTGAGCTTTGTACGAGACAGTAGAAGTTTCAAATAGACTGGAAAACAAGCAGGTTAATCTTAAGTTATTGAGAAGAGACTGCAGAAAACCAAAGATACATCTATTCTAGTGAAATCTTGGGGTTTTTTAGGTTGCTTATACATTGAGAAGTATGTTTGAAATTCTGGGAGAAGGGTAAAGGAGAAGTGGGAATTTGGCAATGGCATGTGGCAAAGCTGTGACTGAGGCAATTTTGACATGTTTGTTTTTCCCATTTCTCAGCTATGTAGAAGGTCCTGTGTAAGGAACAGTTTGACTTTAGTGTTTGGCATAAATAGGTAATACCTTTTGGAATGATACTGTGAAGGATTGGTAATTGGTAATTATTTATACTAATTCAAATGGAAATACAGAAATGGTTCTGAACCAGAACTGTTTGTTTCTAATTTGGTCAGTTAGCAACTTTATCACTAAAATTGTACAAATGTTAATTTGTTCTACTGAATATCCTTCTGATTGGGCCATTTTGCAAAAGGATTTTTTAGCTAGGGACTCTGTCTCTACATTCTGAAAAGCTGTTAGGCTTTTGGAGTACCCAAGGCTTGCTTACCGCATCTTGACCCTCCACGGAAGTAATTGTTAAGCAGTGCTGTTACTAGTACGATGTGTGCTTAGGAGGTGACAAGCGTGGGTTGGTAACAAAAGACAAAATCAGACTGCACACTGGTTAAGTCCACATCACATTTCAATAGCCTGGTCTCCATAATTTGCATCAGCAGTTTAGGTCTCCTTTCATTTGGTCTTCATGTCTCCTTTCATTAGGTCTCATTTGCATTTGGCGTTCTCCTCCTGTGCAGTTCCTACGGAAGGGCTGGGACTTTGCTTAGATTTCCAAGGAAACCACTCCGGTTAGACATCTCGGCAGTTGGCAATTCTTGAATAAGCAGCTGATTTTTTATCTCAGGAAATATATAAAATTATTTGCCCTGTGACACGGAAACGATGGATAGTCTGAATTAATAGAATAATTTTAGCTCCATACTTCATCAGGCAGTTTGCAGAGAAGGAAGAACATATGTAGAGGGTGAATTTGCTTTGGATGGATCCATAGTGAACTGGAGAAAAATGGTTGTTAGTGTATAAATAATTTGCTTTGGATGGATCCATAGTGAACTGGAGAAAAATGGTTGTTAGTGTATAAATAACTTCTCAAGACAGTGGTGTGCTGACTCTGAGACACCCATTGTGAAGCACAGGTGTTTCCTTTTGATTTACTGCTAAACTATTTTCTTTATGACACTCTGTAGTTAAATTCTTAATACAGATTTACTCCTCAGTTGTCGCAAGAGAGAGCTAGTTTGATCTTGGCTTTTTAGAGGTTTTAAATACAAAAATTGTATATTATTTTCCTCTAGATAGTTTGGGGGTAGTTACCAGGTAACATTTGATATTTATCTTTCTTTCTGTTACCTCTATTATGCCCACTTAGATCAAAGCAGTAAGAGAACTGTTCAAAAAATCTAAGCACGAAGCTTGCAAGTCTGAGGAGCTCACAAAATCTAATTCAAAAACCCAAACCACACATCAGTTGCTTTTCAAAATAGGAATTCACGCAACTGTTGATGACTCAGAAGCTGATGCTACTGACCAGTATTTCTGGAAATTGTTTCCTATGTGTGCAGAAAATGTTTAGCTGTATTCCATCGAAGTTTCAATGGCTGTGTACAGCTCCTCAGCTTCTACCTGGTTTTAGACTGGTGATGTCTTCTGACCTTTGGTATATAAAGGGTACTTCTGCATACCTAGCTCTCGTCATGACTGAGGCATGTGAATGCAGTCTTTTTCCATGTTGTGTTCAATCAGTGCAATTGCAAAACTGTTAAATTTGATTGCAAATTTGTTACCTTCGATCTTTATAAAATTGAGTCAATTTTTATCAGTATGTATGAACTTAATATGTCTATACAGACATAGATAACTATTTATCTTCTATACATGTTGATGCTTTATTTGCCCCCAAAATGTTCTTTTAGTGTAACTATATAAGGATGTTGATGCAGTTGGAATGTACTTTATTTATGCCATTGTGAGAAGGGCTAGTGTTTTTTGGGATGGAGACTGATGCTGGAAAATACTAGGAGATTCTTCAGCCCTGAGGTGGAAAGTTTTATGTTCCTCACTGGTATTTCAAATTGGAACATTACTGCTCATACTTGTGGTCTTTTGGTTTGTGTATTAAATCAGCTGGCATTTTTAATTAACAGTCCTATACCTAATTGACTCAAAATGATGTCTCTCTTGTGTAATTTAAGAGAGGAGCCTCAGACTAAACAGACATTTAAACTCCAATCTTCTAGAATAGTAATAACTTCATAGCAGATTAGAAGATATATTGGGAACAACTGATGGAAATACATATTGTGCTAAATGTCTTCCAGTCAAATGCAGTGCTCCATTTTCTAAACTATCAGTATGAGACCCTTCAGAGTGCAATTCTTTGAAAACAAAGAAATTATAACAATCACCAGCTCTTACTTCATTCTTGGCCATTAGTAATTAAATCAATGTAAAGCAGATGTATAATCAGTTTTCCCTTACCCTACTGCCTGCTTACAAAGGAAAACAACTGGTTGAAGATGCATCTCGTTTTAATGTTTGACACTTGAAAGCAATAAAATATAAATGTTTCTGAAACATTAAAGCATTAATTTGCAATCCTGAAGTTACTCACTTGTTAATCTTGGCATGGCAGATTGGGCATCCTGAGTGGCAGCAATTTTGCAGTTAAGCCATCAGTATTAAAAAATGAGTGAAAGTACATGCTCATCTTCCAGGTTGGTTCGTGGTGTGAATAAGCAGATGCAAATAAGGTTGATATTCTCTGTAGAATTACTTCTCATATGCGTTTGGTACATAAATAATGGTGTCTCTGTATAAATGCTAACATAAACTGTAGAAATTAATGTCCTCACAAGGAAATCTGTAGGGTGAAATGTTCATGTAACAAACTTGTATACCTCACATGTGATGTTTAATTGCAGATGTGGATGCCACCTGTAGTGATTTTGATTTTGGAACAGCTTTGCATATTGCTGCATTTAACCTATGCACAGGAGCTGTCAAGTGTTTACTGGAACACGGAGCAAATCCCGCCTTTAGGGTAAGGAGTTAGGTTGTAGATTCACCAAAAGGTGGAAAAGGTACCTGGAAAAACTGAACAGTCTGTCCAGGATTTTGGTTAGATAAAAGTGTGCTACATGGAGTGATAGTGCCTCAGAAAAAATATTTAGACCTCATAGTGGATGATTTTATATGCTTTGTCCTATTTGTGTGTTGAAGTTTGTATTTTTGTGTAATGATCTAGTTCATTAGTTCAAGTAACTTTTGGGAGGCTTTTCTCTTTGTTGTTTGAGCTTTCATTTGTTAATACTCATTGCAACAGCTGTCATGCCAGTGGGGGATTGTTGGGTTACACCATGGGTGTTATAGAAGAGCAGGCCTGAAGGCCTACAAAAGCATCTTCCCTAGGCCCAGTGGTAATCATGGAAACACTTCCAGGTCACCTGAGATGGGCTAAAAAAGAGGACTATGGGTTAGTGACCTTCTTGACCAATGGCCCGGGAAGATTGTGGTTAGTGACCTTATATGGTATTATTTACACCTTACCATAATAGGTAATATCTAGGGAATGCTCCAGGTGAATGGGTGAAATCCTGGGATATGATCTTCCTGTTTATATGAGGTTATATCCTGTTTGTACACTAGGATTTAAGTAAACTGAGCTGTGCAGTAAATGTCTTTGCACTTCTCCATCTGGCATGCAAAGTCCTTGCCCGGCGTGAATGCTGCAGGGAATCTTTTCAGAAATGGAGGAGTGCAATCTTTGCCCTCTAGAAATGCAGTGTTGTGCTTACCAGTAAGCCTGGTGTCAGCAGGAGTAACTGATAATGCATAAACATCTCCTGCTCTGCTTAGTATCCTAATAATAGGCAGAGGTTATAGTGCAAAGTGTTGCTATATGGGTCTAGCCACAGATCTTGGGTTTTGATTGAGTTTTGTGTTTGATTTGGGCAGTTGTTGTTTTGTGTGGGGTTTTTTTTTGTTTGATTCTTTGGGGAACAAAGGCTTGGAAGGTTTTCTTAATTTAGCAAAAGCAGTATCTCAGTATCTCATTTTCAAATGCAGGGGTTTTTTTTTTTCTTTTTTTTTTTGTTTTGTTTTGTTTTGTTTTTAAGGAGAAATCATAGTTGTTTTAAGGGTACTCAAAACTCATTATTTTATATAGCACAATTGGTGTGAAATCTTCTGGAACATTATTGTCCATACAGTTCTTCATGATATTCAATCTAGATCTCTTAAAAAATGGTGGGTTTCTTTGTCTCATTGTTCACTGTGCATGTATGTGTCTCAAGTTCTCTGGCAGCTGTGTGTTTAGGAGTCTGTTGTCACAGGGAACGCTGCTTTGTAGTTGCACAAACGTTCTGAGCTGGCAGAGGTGGCTGTGCCCTTGAGAAGAGAAATCCTGAGCTTCCCCTGAGCTTCCACTTTGCCTTCTTGCCACTGCTCTGTACTGCTTTGTGTTGCCACAGAGGTTTGCAGTGCACCTGGTGGGCTGAATTGTGAGACTGGTGTGACCAAAATAATCTCTAATGTGATGACTACAAACTCAAAACAGGCTCCCCACTCAACTTTAACCCAGCTATAGCCTGTTTTTAAGGTAGTCTGATTTTTACTTACAGAGTGGTTGGAGATTTTGAAGGAATGCTGGGTGTTGAATTCTTCAAACCTGCAATAAAGTTTTGACTAGAGACAGTGTGTAGAGTTTGACTATATGGGAACAGCAGTGTAAATGCTGTGTAAGGATTATACTTTTCTAGCTTTGAGATGGATTGAAAAGGGGATTAGGAAACACTGAACTTCTAGTCTGTTTCAAAGGGACCAAAACAAATATAGTATTAATGTGCATCATTCCTCCTTTGAGCTTCTGCTAATGTCTGAGTCCAGGGGCTCAGTTGAGACAAATTTGGAAGACTGAGATGATTATTTTTCCACAAACATTGTGAAAATGGGCAGACAGCTGAAGCTCTACACCACTGGCTTTGCTAAAGAGAGTAGATAGAACTGTCCCTGGAGCAGCCTGACAGCATCTCCTGTCTGGGCAACTGGCCTGGAGTTGAGATTAACTCCAGGGGAACTAGTACTCCAACAATTTGTCCTGTCACATAGGACATACAGGGAATCACAGTCACGGCTCTGTGAGAATGGGACGTGTTTGGAAAGGACTCTGTCCTTAATCCATCTCTCCTAAGATAGTCTGTATCTTGATAAACCTGAACAGATTTATTCAAGTACTGATGTGAGCCATCACATTTGTATATTCTATACATGTTATATACGTTAATTAAATTCTCCTCTTACATTTGGAATTAGGCTCACCAAGGAGCAAGCTATATGCTGGGTAAAGATACATTCTTTGGGAGGAGTTGGCTTTTCAGTGTTGGCATTACAGACCAGAAGTCTGCCTTGGTTTGCTAAATCTGTGTTTAGGTACATAGATACACACAGGCATTTTGTTTTAGGTGTTCTGAGTCCTAATAATGTTCTTCAGTTTAAAAGTGTTGGTTACTTGTCCGTTTCAAAAATGAGATGCTGTACATGCTAGCTTATCTATCTAAGGATGTTTTGGCATCCTTATTTGAAAATGTGGGTGTTTTTAATGGTTGTTTCTATTATAGGAAAACTATCTAATAAAGAGGGTTAAAGACTTCATAAAATGCTGTGGTTTCATCTGATCAGATTTATCTTGTAACAGCATTAAATCCTGTGCTATGTTATGTTTCTACAGAATGACAAAGGGCAGATTCCAGCAGATGTGGTTCCTGATCCGGTGGATATGCCACTGGAAATGGCAGATGCAGCAGCCAGTGCAAAGGAAATCAAGCAGATTCTGCTGGATGCAGTGCCTCTCTCGTGTGACATCTCCAAAGCCATGATTCCAGCCTACGACCGTGTCACAGGCAGGGCCATGCTTTTATCGCTTGGCCTGAAGCTGGGAGATCGTGTGGTTATTGCAGGACAGAAGGTATGGCCACCAACCTGGTACTACCCTCATAACTCCTGGAGAGTCCATTTAGTTACCCCTTTGGCAACATACCTCAATTTGAGGGTCTGAAATGCTTTCTCAAAGGTGTGATCACTGGATGGCAGCAAGGAACTGGTTACTGAAAGAAGTAAGCTGAACAGTTGTGTGATAAAGTCATTATTATGAAAAGCAGTTTTGACAGGCATAGGCTGCATTTTGTGTCTGTGAATGATTTTTAACAGTCTCCTATAGTACATCAGCATGGCCCAAATTTTATTAATGTTTTTAGTGTCACATCAAAATGATAGTAAAATTCTCAAATTACTTTGTGAGTTGCCCAGCTTTGTTAAGAGTGTGCATTCATGAAGTACTCCTGGTAGTTTCCAGAAGGCAGGGAAAAAAAAACCCTTCAGTTCTGCTTAGCCTATAGTAACCCAATTTCACTGATGCAATGCAGCTAAAATCTTTGAAGCAATGCTGTGCCAACAGGGCTGTTACATGGTTCTGTGGAAGTGTAAGAATATAGCTAATAGCGGTCTAGCTCAAATTTGAATAGCTTTTTAGAAGCTACCATGATAGCCATGCTTTTTAAAATGTATTTGAAAACTGTAACATTGATATTGCATTCAGTATTCAGACTTTTTATTTGCTTTGATAGCAAGGGATCTAAAATGATTTAGCAGTGCTAGAACTCTTTTAAATAGATAGGTTTTTTTCCTGGTAAATATTGAAAGCTTTTGTGAGCAAAATTTTATGTTTGAATAGCTTTAGCTTTAGTAGTTTTCCTAATGTAACTTCAGATTTGTAACTGTCACAACTGAAATGTTCTAAAGTGGTCTCCAGCGAGAGTGCGAAGAAGCTTCTGTTGTGTATTTTAATTTGGTGTATTCTTGAAATTGGGTCAGGAAAAGTGAAGGAATCACTAGCTATGCAGAAGGCATTTGAACTGAAGTACGTACAGAAAGCCACTTATTCTTTAAAGACAGAAGTTTCTTTATCAGAAATCACAGTGGCAGCAAGGAGAGATAATGTAAGTGCAAGTTGGCGGAGGCTTTGGGGCAAGAAAGTGATGAAATTGGTGCTCTTGTGTATCTTTCCCCTGAGTAAGGCCCACAGAATGGTTTGTGCTGTGATGTGCTCACTGTGCGTGGATAGAGCTGCCTGGGTTTGGTTACTTTTATTCTTCTAATTGGTTGTGCTGTTGCAGTGGTTTTTAAGAAGTTGTTGGAAGCTGTTTTTGTGCTGTCACAGGCCAGCAGGGCTTTGCAGCTAGCTTGTTTTTCTTGAACGGAGCCAAATCTGTTCTAGAGCAGGTGGGAAGAAGGAATGTGATTGTGCTTTTTGAACTTCTGTTTCCACGTCAGCTTTCCTCCCTCCCTTCCTTCCTTTGTGTGCAAGGAGCTGTTGTGCAGTACTCCCACATCGCTTCCCACCCCTTTTCTTCATCAGCTGAATGGAGAAGTTGTTCTCAGTTCTGCCTTCCCTCCCCTTCGATACTCCTAAATTCCTGCAGGGTGGAGCAAAAGTGAAAACAGGGTGATGAAAATGGTGCCCCGTTTTTAACCTCCTGGATCAGTTCTCATGCTGGAATATGGAAGCTGGGATGAGGGCACTTGGAGCAGCAGCATTTTTTGGAGCTATGTTTATGGGTTCCTGTTCTCTTTCCTGCTTCTGCAGTCTCCTAATATGTCAGCGTTAATGAAGCTTGAAAGCCAAACACAGTAGATGCCAGAGGGAGAAGGGATTCCTGTCTTGACTCCTACTGTGCCTGTCATTCCAGTTGTCTTACAGGGTAGGAAGCTGTGTCAGCAGGTGTTTATGTGTACGTGATTTGGGGCCCCACAGCTCCACCAGCTCCTGCTCTGCTAGATTGAGTGTCCATTTGGATCACATCTGGTGAAATGGGAGTGCAGGGAGACCAGCAGCTGGGAGAAAACTGCTCCTGCTCTTTCTTACGTGAGGGAGATCCTCTCCTCCTTGCTTGCACAGGTCCTAGGGCAAAATTGTAGCCACAGTTTTGCCATCTCCCACCTCCGGTTTAAGGTACTGGCTGATGTCTTCTCTCTGCTCAGTAAGTGTTCTTTGGCTGGTGCCTGGAAACTAAGTGGAGGAATTGTAGGAATCTCTGGTGCTGCTTGGCTGAACTTCCTCTGGCTGAATTTGATCCCTGTGTTGGTAGCTAAAAGGTGTCAGTCTAGATTACTGTGACATACCTGCCTATAACAATCAAGTTTAAAGGAGGTCTTCAGCATAAGAGAACAGGCTCTGGGACATGTTTATTTCCTTACAGACATTAGGAGAGAGTAGCTGAAAGGTTTTATCGAAAAAAAATTGTTTCTATCTCTCTACTTTCTGAGGGTTTGATTAAACAGTGGAGTCATAGTGTAAAATGAACTAATAGTATTAAGGTCACAGGAGATGAGGAAAACTGAGCAACTGAAAGATCAAAGGTTTTTATTACTAAAACTAATTTAAAAATCAAATATAAAAACTAATTTAAATCAATGTTAAATGCATATTGCTTAGTTATTCCTCCCCTGTTTGGTTGAAGTGTGTGAGCTTATAATGTATATTTGCGGGGAATGAGGTCCACCAGCAGGACTGGTCTGTCTTGATAATCTTCATATGCTTATCTGTTCAGAGTTTATAGTATATACTGAAGCAACAGCAAATGTTTAAAACATTTGCTGGCTTTTAAAATTTTGTTTAGTCAAACGGAGGGAATAGAAGACTTACGAATCTCTTCCAAAGAAAAAAATGACTATGCTCTGAAGTTTGCCCTTCAACCTTGGCTATGTATATAAAAATATATATACTTATATGTATGTATTTATGCCCTTACAGATTTTTCTAATCTAGAATTTCTATGGAACCTCCAGTTCAGGAAGGTACCTAGCCCTGATTCTGTAATTCTTGTTGTATAAACAGTGAAAGTAAAAACACTTATTGGGTGTGTGCTCCTGTACCTTGCTGACCTAGAGCTGTATTTACAGTGGTTCTTACTGTCTAATTCATGTCTGTTGTGAGATCTGTCCATAACTGTGGCTGCTGTTCAATGCAGACTATACACAGAAGGACTAAGACATTTTGGAAAATGTATTGAGTGGTGTATTGAAAGGTAGGAATGTGAATAAGTGAGGGAAATGACGTTTGTGTTTTTGTCATGAAGAGCTTGGAGATGACTTGCTGTCTCTTTCATAACCTATACTATTTTCTCATGAGCAATACTTGTTTAACAAACCCGTTCTGTGTTGATGATTTTCTCTTAGGTTGGTACCTTAAGATTTTGTGGCACAACAGAATTTGCCAGTGGCCAGTGGGCTGGTGTAGAGCTGGATGAACCAGAAGGAAAGAACAATGGAAGTGTTGGAAAAGTCCAGTACTTCAAGTGTGCACCAAAACGCGGTATAGCCTTTATTTTCTACTTTCTTAAATTTTTAAAAGAGTACTGGAAGATACGAACCTTTAGGGAGGATAAAAACAGGCAGCAGATTCTGTTGCTTTTCTTTGTAGTGCTTTGTTTGATTTATTGGTTCTTTTAGCTGTTCCTACTGTTTTGGCTGCAATAATTTGCAAAACCACTGAAACAACCAACCAGTGGAAATTTCTGGTTATTTCCTTGAAACTGTGAGATTTCCTGGTTTTTCATCTATACTGTTGAAACCACTTGTTTGTATTGTAACAATAATAGCCATGTTTCTCTACGTGCCTTGTCTTCCTTCGTAAGATATTCATGCTTGTAGTTGTTTTCTAACTTTGAGCTTGAGGTATTTTAATTGATGTGCCATGGACACACAGGACATACAAAGGTCCTGTGTTTTGTAGCAGTGGAATGTTACTGATAGGACAAAAAGGAGATTCTACTTGATAGCCTTACTGACTCCTTCCAACTTTTTCTGTTCAAGTTGCTTGATAAAGATTTTGGCTCCACTGTTCATTTGAGCTTGTCCTTCCTACTGTGCAAGTGCTTTGTCAGCATAGCAAGTTATGACTGCGGCTGAAAAAAACCCCTAAATTAATTGCTGTAAGAGATCGTAGATGGAAAGTGTTGTTACGTTAACATTATCCATGGTTCTTTGTTGGCACATACAATTTTCTCTCCAGGTATCTTTGCACCCCTTTCCAAAATAAGCAAGGCTTCTGATCACAAAAAAGGCTCTGTACGAAGCTCTTCTGTGCGGTCTTCCCCTTTGGTCAAATCCAAGAAAGTAGATCTGACGCACATAACTTCCAAAGTGAATTCTGGTGAGTATTTTCTTGTGTGTTGACACAGGATGGAGAGATACTAATCTTCAAGAATTAGTAAATCTTGATATTGAAATACATGTTTGGAATTAGTTCATAACGTGGGATGAGGTGATAAGGAATTACTATTAATTCCATGTTCTCATGGTTAGAAGTTCACTGGCCTGTGAAGTGTACTGGAAGGACGTTGTGTGTAGCTGTGGAGTGACTCCAGGGATCTGATGTACTGTGACAGTTCCTACTCTTTACATACTCCATAAAAAAACCACCTCACCACAACATTTATTCTTGAGCCATTAAAGTAATTTCTAATTGGCTGTGATAACCAGTTAAGTGCACAACTTAATGAGGTTCCATTTACTAAGATACTCCTGGAGAATTTGCAAGGGATGAAAATCTAGTAAATACTCTATACACCTTTATGTCTAGAAATTGAAGAGATTTATTTTCTGGCAACATATTCAAGGAACTATTTAACTCATTGTGTTTTACCTGCTAATTAAATTATCCGAGTAAAACCAGTGCCAAATTAGAAGAGAAAGGTTGTCCTTGTAATAGGATCTCAGTCTACTGATTGGAGTTATGGGCTCAGTCTCTGGCTCTGGTTTAGTTTCTTAGTAATTTGCTCAAATTACTTAATCCTTCTGTGTAAATTCCTTCCCTGTGGAATGAGTGATGCATGTTTTCTGACTGTTCAGGTTCCAAGTCGTTTGGAGAACAGGCTTTTCCCTGCTGTGTGCAGTGCTGGCCATGCATAATCCAGCCCCCTCTGTGTCTGGCTGCCTATGTAATAATGTCATTAAATATTTCATTAGCATTCCTTTTGCTTTTTGAGCCCCGTTTAGGTGACTCACACTAAGACAGCACAGCCTAAGGAATGGAAGATAACACAGATAAATTCTCATCAAATTTACCCAAGCACCCTAAAACACTGCACACTTTACCAGTAATATGCAGGGCATAGAAACAATGCACCAGGCTGATGCCAGGAAAAGATGCATTTTGACAGCTTTTTGGATGAGTTATGTAACTCTTCTCTGCATAGATTGAGGGGGGACTAAGTTTTAAGTGTCTGTATTTACAATTAGCACAGGATGCAAGCTATTTATAAACAGACATCTTGCATAAAAAGCTTCATGGGATAAGCAGTTTGTTGGGAGTATTGCTCAGGAGCAGATAAACTGACTTCTTCTGTTAAATATTTTCCAGTGTTTGATTCACTTTGTTGGGAACTGTTTGTAACCCATTAAAGTATAACAGGAGGGGCCTTTTCTTTGTCACAGACAGCTTCGTTCCAGACAGTTTAGGCATAAACCACCTTTTCTGTCACAAAGGTGCATTTGTGTCTTTGTAAAATTTAAACATTTGATACCTTGCTTTAAGGTAGAAATCAGAGTGAGTTAAGCATCACCTGCCCAGGAGAGCTTACATCCACTGGGTATAAGTGTCTGGAAGCTGCTGTGTGCAGGGAGTCCTTGCACAGAAAGGTCCATTGGAATTAATGTGCCTGGCTGATTCACTGGCTGGAGTGGGGGAAGGACAAAGCTGCAGAGGCAGAACCTTGGCTGGCAGTGTTTATGTGCATCACCAGGTCACATTTCTTTCCTTCAGACTTCCTCCCTGCAATACACTGGTTTGTAATGATTCAAGAAAAATTAATATGCCTTTTGTAGATACAGTTATAAGCTGCAAAGTAAAATATACTTATAATATTGTATAGGGGTTTTGAAATTTTATTTGGTTCTACTGGATTTAAATAATCCAGTAGATTGATGAGAAAAGATCTTTTTCAAGTTCCTAGGAAGAGGATTATTGAGATAAAATTAAGAAATGTGTTATCAATCACAAGCACTAGTTTTTTGACCAGATGCCTTAATGGCTAAGCTATAAAATTTTGGAAATACACTCCACTTGCAAACTAGTTCAGTCCCTGTGGCTGAATTAAGCTGAGAGATGTAGTTAAATAAAAAAGATGTGATTTTTCTTTTATGAGAGGGAGTGGATAAATTATAGATAAGCTTGTTGTTCATTGAGTTAGGGTAGGAAACTGTCAGAAATGCAAAATGACTGTTTGCAAATTATAACCTAGGTGAGAGAACGAGTACCTACACATATCACAACATTGCTGCTCTGAGAGTTAGGCTCTTAAAAATCATATTGGCGTGCTTACATCACTGTTTGTAGTCTAAATGAAGATCTGATCTCCAATCTGTCTCAAAACCTTGATGTGTAATCTTCAATGCAGAAATTGTGAAATTAATACTGGTGAATAGTAGATCTTAAGTGCTATAAAAGTGAATGTTATAGATATGAATGTTTGAAAGATTTAAATAAAACTCCTTCAGTATAAAAATTAGTGTTTTATAGATCATTTGATTATTGTTTGGCAAGATAGTTTGGACTGGTTTAATGTGTTAAGGGATTTAATATATGTGCTTATCCATCAAAACAATTCTGCAGTCTCGTTTTACCTATTTATCAAGTGTCTAAGGAGATGTAGATTTTAATCCATTTTTCCATGCATCCAGTAATCTGCAAATCTGTCAAATTGTTTTTGTATGTGACTTTCCTGTAAAATTATTATTTGTTAGAATGGCTATATTTAATTGTATATGTTATTTTTATAGGCCTAAATATGGCAAAAAGAGACAATGCTTCAGAAAACAACTTTATGACTGCTAACGGGGGAAAAACTGTACCTGCAAAAGATGGTAATGAACTAATTTTTAATTTTTTTAACATCTTAAGAAAAATTCTGTGTATGGCAGAGGCAGTATTATTGCTGCCCTACCTCTGTAAAAGCCCTGTATTTACACTATTGTAACGGGTTTGATTCAGTGACCAGGCAGAAACACCAATTGTAGTTGTGATATAGTTCACTTATTTGTTTTTGTGAGATATGAATTAGGAGAAATGACAAAGCAGTATCAAAAACTTCAAAGAGTATAAAGATAGTTTATTGTTACTAGGTAGGATTAAAAGAAAAGGAACACTAAGAAAGTAAAAAGAAAAAAAAAACCCACATTCCTTTCTTTGCCAGCACCACCCCTCACCCAGCCCCTGTCACTTTGGGGCATGCAAACCTTCTTACAGGTTTCCCGGGAGAGAGCAAGGCGGGATAACAAAGATGGAATTTCTGGTCAATATTAGAGTTCTTAAAAAGTCTTTCCAAACTCCAGGAAAAGAAAGAGGTCTCCTCTCTGCTTCCGCATGGTTTCTGAGCTGCCACCGCAATATTCTGTCCGTTCAGAGACAGTCCATTGCACTGAACATCCAAACATGGGGTGTTCTCAATTCCCCCCCATGTCCTTTAAATGGATAACAGAACAGTTTATGGTATTACAGTTCTTTACCACGTTTCTTTTTACAAAAAGGTCGGTTTAAGCTTCGCGCCCCTCACGGCTCCGCCCTCTTCTTTCCGCCGCCATCTTCTGTTCCACCCCGCCTGACTTACTTTTTACTTCTTCCTCCAACTTTTAACTCCATGGTGAACAGCATCTGTTGAAGTAAAAGCTCTTCTCCTTCGATGATGCCAGTTGCTTAATAGTTTCTTCAGTCTGAAAAATCTGAAATTCAGTTTTTCCCAGGCCCGCAGGGGACCCTGTGGAGGGGGGAAAGGGGAAGCCCCTCCCGGATTCTTGGGAGCCGCTCAGCTCGGCCTTGCAGCCCTCCATTGCTCTTTGGCTGCTTGCAGCTTTTGGGGGGGGGGGCCGATGCGTGCCAGGGACCCCTTGCCCTGCAATTTGGGGGAGGGGAGCTCGGCCCGGCTCCCCAGGGCCAGGCCTGGGGCAGTCCCCCTCCCCCGCCCTTCTCCCAGTCCCAGCTGGATCAAAGAGGCTCTTCCGCACCTCCAGCAGGTTTAAATACGCAAAATCAGAGAAGCGCCATTGGATTAAGAGACTGTCAATTAATTTCAGCTCCAACCCATGACAACTATAGAAAGAAGTTGCCTTGCTTGTTTATATTCAAGTCCCAAGCAGGCTGTAGGCATTTAGTTTTCTAGGAACAAAGTAATTTGTGTGGATGTTTGGCTGGCATTTTGTGTTGGTTTGGTAACCACTTCTGTCTGAATACTTGGGCAGGAACATAGACAAGCCCTTAAAGCTGGCTCTTTAGTAAATGATCTTGCAAAGGATCTGCAGAATTACCAGCTGAGGTGTCTGAGGGAGACCTTTTGCCCTGTATTGTTGCTGTCTAGATTTTGATATTGTTGGCATTTTTTTTCCTCCTCTATCTGTATGTTCATGCTTCTGTAATAAAGTGTTACCATCTAACAGTGCTTAACAGTCTTGGTGTTGTATAATGGCAGACTCACAACAACAGGTTTCAAATATGAAAAATGAAACTGGCTTTTAAAGAGTGCCTTTTGCATTTGAATAATTCTCTGCAATTATCTAGTTTCACAATTGGATAACAACTTCTACTACAGCAGTACTTTGCTGAACTTGAAACATGAAGGGACCTTACTTTCAGTGTTCTTGAACAAAGCCTGAAAGTCATGTCTCCTTTGAAGTTTTGTCTATAAAATCTTAAGTGTTGGTAAAAACAGTATTTCTGTGAAATAATTTGAAGTTTGAATTTGAATATGCCTTCTTTAAGTCATAGAATCACAGAATAGTTTGAGATGGAAGGGATCTTAAAGATCATCGAGGGGCATCCACAGCTTCTCTTGGCAAGCTGTTCCAGTGCCTCCCACCCTCACAGTAAAGAATTTCTTCCTGCTATCTGATCTAAGTCTCCTTTCTGTCATTTTGAAGCCTCTACCCCTTGTCCTGTCACTGCATGCACTTGTGAAAAGTCTGTCCATCTTTCTTGTAGGCCCCCATCAGGCACTGGAGTGCCACAATAAGGCCTCTCTGGGGCTGACCAACCAACTCTCTCAGCCTTTCCACACAGGAGAGGTGCTCCATCCCTCTAAACTTCTTCATGGCCTCCTTTGGACTTGTTCCAACAGGTCTGTGAAGAAAAGCATCTTTTTATATCTTCCATGACTGAACGGTTGTGAATTCAGAGAGAATTCAGAAAAGACATGACAGTAACTGGATGTATAAAACATGACTTGGGAGTAAAGACTTGAAATTTGTGATTGTGTGATTAAAAAGACAGAAGATGAAAGGCATAAAACTGGAAGCTTTGGAATACAAGGAATAGTATAACCCACTCTGCATGTGTAGTGGGAGCAAAAAATCCTGATCTAAACTGGTGGTGATTGAGGTTTTATATTAGGGGGAAAACCCCTGTAACATTAGAGATAATTATGTGGTGAAATACACTACTGCAGAAATCTTAAGATCTCCCTGATGGGAGGTTTTTAAGAACAGGCCAAATACTCGCCTGTCAGGAGTGTTGTAACAAATAATTGTTTTGTTGATAAGGAATCAATTATAGGACCTGCTGAAGTCCTTTCTGCTCTTCCTTCTCTCACCTTGTGATTTCCCACAAAATGAAGTATCTTGATGAAAGGTTTAGATGGAGCAGTTTTCGTTGTATCCCTGTAAAAATGGTGGTCTGACCTCCAGTGAATCCGTCCCTGGACTGGCTTCTAAGTAAAGACTTGTAGTGTGTGTTTGTAAATGCACACGTGTATCTATACCCTGGACATGGAGCTGAAGTTTCCCTGTTTAGTCACCATTTAGTCAGTAATTTGCATTTTCTTCATTGTAGCATAGCTGTAGTGAGTATCTCAGAGTCTTCAGATTTCTGTCCTCAGCTTTTGTTTGGACCCACTGCATTTGCCTTACCTCAGTTCTTTATTGTTCTGCAAAATTGGAGGATTAATTGACATTGAACAAACTAACCCTGCGTTGATATCAAGCTGTTTGCAAAAACTAATGGATTAAGCCTCTCAAAAGTCTGGAAAGCTTGATAAACAATATTATCTTAATTTTTCCACTGATAAGCTGAAGCATAGATGTGTCTTGCTGTACCCTGCGTCATTCTGGAATGAAGGGATTAGGAAAAGGGAGAAGAGGAAGAGCCTTGAAAAGGAAGCAGGAAAGATGAACATGAGTCTTATTGGACAGTTTAGACTTTAGGGTTTGAAAATTGAAGTAAAAGTGATTTATTTCCCATTCTTGTTTTATAGAACAGATTTTAATATTAATACAGTATGTAATGTAATATAGTAGGCTTCAATCCAGGCAATAATTCACTCACATAATATCACCTTCTTTCCACTTCTCATCAAATCTTTAGTAGGCTGGATGCTGAAAGGCTGGTGGTATGATCACTTATTACTAAAGCTCATGTATTTTAATAAATATGCTTGGGACTGTTTAGATGAACTTTCATAGAGTGATAAAGATGGGCTTTTTGAGACCTCTTCTATCACCATATTCCCAAGGCAGGGTCACTTGCACCTGTGTTGCTCCTGACAGGTGTTTGTGCAAACTCTGCGTAACAAGTTCTGACTTTGGCTCTTTACTTTGTATTCTGCCCTCCATGGGGAGCAGACAACTTCCATATTACAAAAGCTTTCCCTTCTGCTTAATCTGTCCTTTTCCAAAATACGATCCCTGAAGGACAACTTTCATTTATGGCTTTAGGTTTTCCTGGGTACAGCAGCTCTTCCTCTTCTACTACCTCCTTGGAAGGAAAACGGAATTACTCCAAGAAGCGGAACTCAGCGAGCAGCAGTAAAAAGACCCTGACTCGAGTGTCTTCTGCCTCATCTAAGATTAGTGCTGGTATTGTCTGTTTTATTGAGGTGTATTTTCACAGGGGGGAGTTCACTGCTGCATTGAGTAGTCACGTAGAACTGCTTGTGTTGTTTCAGAATCTGAGGTAGTTCAAGGACACTCGTGAAGCAGTTTAACCATAAACATAAGTTTGGCAGCTTTTAGAAAGATTTTTATAACATCTTTAAGATGAAAAGTGTTTTTATAGTTGATCACTTTACCTTTTCAGAGCAAAGGCTGTAGTCCAGTTTTTATGCTGGCACAAAGCAAATCTTTGTCTAAGCAAAATTTGTGTTGAAGGTACACTGTATTAGAGATAAATACTCTGTTCACTAATCAGTTGGCTTGCTATTGAAAACTTTCTTAAAGATTTAATGTTTCTAATTTCAGATCTTGTTCTTCTCTTGACCAGGACTGTATAGTTCCCCAACCACGAGGAAAAATGCTCTTGATGGAGAAATCCAGGTTGGAGACAGAGTACTGGTGGTGGGACAGAGAACAGGCACTGTTAGATTTTGTGGGACAACAAAATTTGCACCAGGTATGTGCAATGCTCTGTGTATGTTGTCAAATCAGTATGGAATAGCTTGCATGTGAGCACATGAAGAGAAATCCATCTTTTCCCTCACTCCTTCCAAAAAATTCTAAATTTAAATTGGTTTGTTTCCAAGTTCTTTCTCTCTCCTGCCTATGTTTCACTGAATATTTTTTACTTTAATACAACTGTCAGGAAAAAACAATGGTTTAAAATGTGACTTTGACTTGTCCACTATCACGGCTTAAGTAGGAGAGGTACTTTGATGTTGAAGTTGTAGGTATTACAGAATCACAGAATATTCTGAGTTGGAAGGGACTTACAAGGATCATCGAGTCCAGCTCTTAACAAAGCTTTCTGAAAACCCTCAGTTTGGTCTCCAAAGGGGTATATAGTTTATTGAGATCACGTGCATTTACTCCTTAGTTTTTATAGTAAGGCTTTTTGACACAGCTTGTCTCTTGCAATAGTGGCACTCTTATGTCATGTACCAGTCTAATTTCTTAACTTACTGGCATCTTTAAGGGGGTAATTGTAAACATTAAAATTTTAACTAACAAACCTTTAGGTCACAGGATCAATAAAGTTATAAATATCTCAAAAAGTCCTAACCCCCACCACTGTCTTCTCATCCTTCTCCCTTTTAGCTTCTCCTTTCCCCTTGCTAAAAAACACTTTTTAGTGAAGCCAAGTGCTGTCAAAGGCAGCCAGTTGTTCTATATTGTGAAAATTAGTTTCTGAATCCTATATTGTAACCAAATTTATCTTCTTTATGGCCCTATCTATAATTTTATTGCAAGAGTAATGCAAAAGCAGCTGATCAGTGTTGGTGTGAGTACCTGGTTTGGGTAAGGGCTGGGTGATTGGTAGGTGATTGACAGTACTCTGTCGTGACACTGGGTGGCATCAGTATTTAAGAAACCCTGTCAGGATGCAAGATCGTGGTACAAGCTCTGTACTTGTTTCATCCCTGCCCTGTTCCCCAGTTTCACTGTGGGAGTCCTTGCTCAGGTACTGCAGTTACCTGAGGGATACTTAAATGTCATCACTCTTCGTGTTGTTGCTGACAAAGTGATCAGTGAGAAAAGGATTGTTTCCCAAGTACACTGACAACTGTGAAATCAGAAAGCTGTTTGACAGTGTTAAGTCTCCTCCCTCTCTGCTTTAAATCAGGAACATAATTCTTTTGAGGAAAACATGCTATTGTAGGAAGTGAGGATGAAAAGATGACAAATCATCACCATTTGCTAACCCAGTAATTTATAGAAAATGTAACAGATGCATGTTTAAGTATTTAAATTCTAATGTTTATCAAAGCTCTGGAAGTTATCCAGGGTTTGTTCCTTTGCTGCAATGAAAATCTTTAATTCTAAAAATGGGAAGGGGAGAACTACTGATGTACTGAGCCCTTCTAATTCATAACCTGTCATTCCTGAGTTTCTTGAGCTGATAATTAGAATTACTGTTTTATCCAGTGCCTTAGTACCAAGTGACTTGAATTAAATTCTGAATCTTCTGGGGATGGATAGCATAAGGAATACTAATGGAGCATGAAATTTAGCACCTTTATGTAATTAGCTCACATTTATCACAGGTTATGAATGATCAAGCTCATTAACATCTTGGTGCCTATTCAGTGTTCTGTATGAGATTAATTGATGGCCAGTTCCAATTCTTACACCTTTCTCTTGGTATCACACAACCAGACTGGCAATTTGTATTAATTAAAACTTGCTAGATGGAGAGAAAGAATGAATTAATATCAAAACTTTAATTTTACTGTTGATGATCTCAGATGAGGCATAAACCATGTGGTCAGAGGACTAAAGAGGGAAGCGTGCAACAGCAGTGCTGCTCTTTCCTGTATGTTCAGTAACATTCTATTTGACTTTAGTTTGTATATATATACATGTAGATATATATTCCTCAAATGTTTAACATTTTTTGTATTCATTAAAATGTCAATAATTTTATTGAAAGCATATAAAAATGCAGAGATAATTATCTTTAGATTTATTAGGGTATAATTTGTGCATAATTGCATTTAGCTATAGCTATATATAAAATACATATATATATGCTATATATATATATGTATATATAGCAATAGCTATTTTATAATATTCATATTTACTATTATCATCTTGAAATTTTCTGACTAGAAGCTGTTTTCCTTGATGTGGGTGAATGCCAGCTGTGCCAGTGGTCTAGATGAAGAAAAGCCTGTAGTGTTTTGTTCAAAATACCCTGATTTTGCTGTTTTGCAATGTAGGATTCTGGTGTGGAATTGAATTGGACAAGCCTCACGGGAAGAACGATGGCTCTGTGGGAGGAGTGCAGTACTTCAGTTGCCTTCCCAGATATGGCATATTTGCACCCCCATCTCGTGTACAGAGGTGAGTACTGAAGCTCTTGTAAAGTTTAGGTTGCCAAATGATTTCTTAATACATTTCTAGTGTGAAACAAAATTTTGAATGGATACAGAAGATACAAATGTTTTCTTCTGCGAATGGAAGTTTATAACCTCCATTAAAAACCTGGTGATTTCAGATCAACTTTTTGAAAGCAGAGTGTAAAAATGGAAATGCAGCTCCCCCTCTTTCTCTTGCAGCTACCTGAAGTATTTTTATTCCAGGGCCTCTGATATTCTGTGTTCATTAAACCTTACTTTCATGACCCAATCCTGATGTGTTCTGCTAAGTTCAATTATAAAAGGAAATCGCCCTTAAACATGACTGGAAATGCTCTTGTTATCCCAGCTAACTGCACAGAGGATCCAACGCATGCACCCCTTGCTTGTAGTCTCTTCCTTAGGTTTCAGGAAGAGCATCCAAGGAGTTCTGTACTCTTTCCTCCTGTATTTGTATGTAGTTACTCTGCCAGACAAATTCTTGCTTTTATTTCTCCGAATAAGCCAGCTCAGGCAAACTGTTAGGAACTTGCCTCAGAATCATACCTGCTGTCTCAGTGAGTAAGAGGCAAGTTACTCAAATACACTGATTTGCTCCAGGCACTTCTTGCATACCAGCCTGAGTGCAGCAGGAATGTTGGGGTCTCCTGGGGGTAGATGAGAAGGAAAGAATCGAAACTTCATCAATATTTGACAAGAAGCCAGTAGGTTTGTTCAGAGATGAGTTGAAATGACTTCTTTACTGTGTTATTGCTTTCCAGACTAATGGGTTCTCTGGATTCTCTCACAGAGACTTCGTGGAGTAAAGTAACTCACACTTTTCCAGGTAGGAGTGTGAGACACTGGAATTTGGGTGATGCAGTCACCACAGATCCTGCTCTGCAGCCAAAACTTTCTGCACTAAGCCAGCTTCTCTCCAGAAGAGATTTTCAGGGACCCAAATGCCAGCCAACAGTCTGGCTACTCCCTTCCTAAAAATGTAGCCTGCAGAAGGAACTGTGGAGTATTACATTGTTCTTAACAACGTTTCTACTGGCAGAAAGAATTATGTCAGTTACGATTGCTGGCAGTCTTCCTTCCTTGCTATATTACATTCTAATCAGAGAGAAAGGGAAATGGAACCTGCTCCTTAATACAGATTGAGATTGATGAAGGGATCAGTAGAGGGACATCCCTATGAAATTACTAAAACTTGTGTGAGGTACTTGAAGTAGTTGTTTTCCTTTTCCTCTGCTTAAGCTTTTAATGAGAAGACTGCTTCAAATTACCCTTGTTTGGTTTGTTTAATTTAATTTCTGTCCCCTCTGAACTTCCAAACATATCATGGGTATATACTTTCATGAGAAGTTTCATCATTTAACTTCCAAATTAGAGAGGAGAATGTGCAGCAACTGTAGTGGAAGCAATATAAAAGAAAACACAAAGTGTGTGGCTTTTTTTTTCCTTAAGAAGTCCTACACAGCTTATTAATCTTTCCACTCAGGTTTTAGACGCAGTTTAAGCACCACTTCTGCATCTTCACAAAAGGAGATGAACAGAAGAAATGCCTTTGTTAGGTGAGTGTTACAAGTTTCAAATGCTTGGGTGAGCTGGCTGTTGGCTTTGCTGCTTCTTGCTCAAACAGAAACCTTGATGCATATAGGATATCTAGACTTTTACATGTTCATTTTTTTCCTTCCAGAATGGACCAGTAGTCCACTATTTTTCCATGGGCATTCAGGAGTAGAGTCCTAGAATTTGGGTTGGCATTAAAGTCATTTTCCAGTCATTCATCACTGCATATTCTCCAAATTCTTGTATTTTCACACAGCTGGGTGAGGTTCAGAGGCTCTTGTTAAAGGACTTCACTTTGTCCTGGTGATCCTGACTGATGCTTGTATGCTAAAAGTTGTTTTGGTTAAACTGTTTTAAGCCCCAAATAAAATGTTTTGTTGGCTTAATTTACCAGTACTATCACCTGCTGTAAATATTGTAGATCCTAGCATCGGGTGAAGGAAATTGCTTTTCCAATACTTGAGACTGCCGAGTGTAGCAGCCTGTTACTGTTATTTCATGGTTTGTTAGTGACATGAGATTGAACCCAGTTTTTCTAAATAGGGATTTGAGGGTGGTTTTTTGCCCATGCACGTCCTTGAGTTACAGATTTGCCCTGGATGTTTTATAAAAAAGGAGACAAGACTTTTTTTGTTCCCTTTCTTTTCTCACTAGATCCAAGAGCTCTGTGTTGCGGCGCAGCTGGAGCAGCAGCACTGCAGCTCCCTCCGAGGGGCCCGTGAAGCTGCACGAAGGCTCCCAGGTTCTCCTGACCAGCTCCAATGAAATGGGGACCATCAGGTACATCGGTCCCACAGACTTTGCCCCAGGGATATGGCTGGGGCTGGAGCTGCGCAGTGCCAAGGGAAAGAACGACGGCTCCGTGGGGGAAAAGCGCTACTTCTCCTGCAGGCTGAACCACGGCGTCTTAGTCCGACCCAGCAGGGTCACCTACCGTGGCATTAACGGGGCCAAGCTGGTGGATGATATTTGCTGAGCCACAGTGTGCTCATCGAATGGGGAATGAGCATTTTAAAGCACAAAACAACCCCGCCTAGAATGCAAACTTACTTTGAAATCGTTAAATCTGCATTTGCATTTTACATATATAAGTATATATGTATGTGTGTGTATATAATATATATATTTTATATAAATATATATATATAAAATAGATAAAAAAGAGTTCAGTCATGTTAAGAAGGAAGACCACTGTTGAGTTTCTCTTATTTTATTGACCCTTACATGGAAGGTTATTACTGAAGCATCTTGTGTTTAAGATGCTGCATTATTTGAAAACCGTTCCAGTTGGAGAACTGAGTGTCTGCAGCGTTCTCTAAAGTTCCCGTGTGGTTCATGCAGTATTGAAAGGGTTTTTCTCCATGTAGTAATGAACTGGAAATGTTTGTGCATTGCCCGCTTTTGACAGCGGATGTGTTTGATGGGTGGCATTAGCCTGGTTCCCGGGCACCTTGTCAATTCCAATACCAGCTGCTAGCAATAAGAAAGGAGGGAAAAAAAAAGACAAAACCCTCCCTTTTTCAAACAGTTGTGGAGTATTTTTGCATTTTATCATTCAGATCCCTCCTCTTCTTTCCCCTTCCTCTTCTCCTCTCCGTAATGCAAAAGGGCTGATAAATACAAAGATTTGCCCCTCTCCTAGTGAAGAGCAGCAATTAAATAAAGAGCCTTTAAAAAGCACAAATATGCTGCATGTCAGCCTGTACAGTAACAAGCACTTTTTGTTCTGCATTTGTAGAAGGAGCTACATATAAGATGCACTCTTTATAATAATGCACTTTGCACTCTCTTGGAGAGCTTTCCCTCATTTTTAGAGACTATTTTTTTTGTTCGGGGTGCTGCAAGCAATGGGTATCACACTTGTAAAATGCAAATAAACTCAGAGTGGAATAGGTAATACCCTCATCATAAATATTAAGTCTGTATAAATACAGCAAGGTAATTCCTGCCAGTGGTATGGAACAGATACAGGGTTTTCAGGCAAGCTGTTGCCATTGTTTGATTAGTTTGTGACACATGTTTCTTTTTGTTTACTTTGGAACAGTTTCCAGTATAGATTTTTTGTGAGAGTCTTATGATAAATTAAGGGTAGTTTTAGGTGCAGCACTGTAATGGGCCTTTATGTGATATCATTTGTGTATCAGCCTTTTAAAACAGCTAATCTTTTGTCCATGTTTTAAACATAAAATGTATTTTAATGGCTCAGCATATTTAAACATTATCTTAACTGGTTGGGTTTGTGTTCCAGGACAGTCATTTTACTCTTAAATGATTTGGTTGCTCTTGCCTACTTGAAGAAGTGACACTTTAAATTGTAATACCCTGTTTTTAGATAGAATCCTGCTGCTGTAACCTTCTTTGAAATGTTGTTGTAGCTATTTTTCCTGATCTGCATTTAAAATAATGCATATTGTATTCTAACTTACGGGAATTTTTAATTGAATATAAAAGCTGTAAATTTTGAATGTAAAAAAAAAAAGTAATGCTTTATATTTAGAGATGCAGATATTCAGTGATGTACTGAACTTTACTTTGTCTAATGTTTGTTTCTTGCTGGTATTAATAAAATGAAACCCTGTTAAATAGTAGAGCACAAAGAATTTTCACTGGGTCCTTACAGAATGTACAGCAGGATATCTCTTACTTCTGCTGTACAAATTAAGTGCAGAGGGCTCAGCGTGGAACAGCAACTGCCAGCTCTGAACCAGAAGCTTTTCTCTGTCCTGGCTGGTCAGCACAGAACTGCCAGTTCCAAACAAAGTGTTGGCACAACACGTTCTGGCACAGCCTCGTGCTCCTGGGCGAGCAGTGGCGTTCCTGTGAGGAGACACGCATTATCAGGAATGCTCTTTTTCCTGCCTGACCAGATGGAATGAGTGGAACTGCTTTATCTGAGAGATAGCTGGAGTTTTCCAGGAGGTAGGTATGGGAACAAGTGTGTGGGTGGGGCAGCTTGTTAGAGTCACACCACTTCGGTGTGGTCTGTCTTACACAGATGATTCACTGGGAGCTTGTTTTTCCTGCAAGGGTGTCGGGCTGCAGCTTCCACAGCTCTGGAGCTCCATGGAGGTCAGCTGGAAGCAGGGTCTCAGTGACCTGGGCCTAGTGAGTGCTGCAGGACTTCACTGAACCTCCTGATGGGTGCAGGAGAGGGCTCAGATACCATCTGGCACTGGTGCATTGTGGTCTGCCTTCCACTGCAGCTTCAGCCAGCAGCACAACGCTCCTGGAAGCTCTGGCTGTAATGGGCTCGGGCACCGTAGCTTAGAGGAGCGAGTCTGACTTACAGGACAGAGCTGTTTTGGTAGCTCTCAGAATCTTCTGCCAGGAAGCAAGAAGCACTGTAAATTGATGCTGTCTGAAACAAATCAGTCCATTCCAGAAAGGATTACTGATGGCTCTCTTCAAGGTGGGGATAGGAAGGGATTTGTGCCTCCCTAAATCCAAGGTAAGATGCCATAATCCTTTACTCTAACTCTTGCAGGAGGACACACTGTCATAAAAAATATTCTGAAAATAAGTGGCAGTGAAGTTTGAAATTAGGTGCTGTGCAGAGGACTGTACTATCACGGCCCCTGAGTGGTTAGAAAAAAATCCAAATGATCCTCAAAGTCACAATAAACTACATAAATAAAACATTATCTGTAGTTTATAAATAAATAAACAGATGGTCCCCAGCAATTCTGTGCTGTCTGTGCAGACTCTGAGGCCAGTCCTTGTCCCACAGCATGTCTCAGGTCTAGTTAGAGAAAATGTCCTTCCTCAGTGCTCTTAGCAGTTAAATCTTTCAAGTTTTCTTGAACACTGGTTGGAGATACCACAGGTCCATGTGACAGGAGGATGAGTACTTTCTTGAGGTGTCTGAGGATGGGGAATTAATTTTTAGGGAGTTCAGCTCAGCTGGACTCGGTGACTGTTTTGCAGATGGTGACAGTAACGGTTTTCTGGGCAGGGAGCCTGTGCTTTCAGAGTGCTGCTGGTCAGCAACATCTGAGGCACACGGATCCAAGACTGGCTCTGCAGATCTGCAAGACATAGACTAGTTCCTCTGACAAATCAGCTCTGTCACCTGTGAGAGGCTGCAAATCCAGCATTTCTGTCATGGCTTTTTCAGAGTTTGCAGAAGCCTTGTCAAGGACCAGGTGGAAACTGAAACTGTCCATGAAAGCCACGTAGCAGAGTACACACCTGCACCCTTTTCCCTGCCTCACTGCAGACAGGCAACTCTGGAAGAAAGGGGAATTAGAGCAGAGACTGCCAGTGAGTGCCAGATCCAAACCAGGCTGTGGTGGCTGGCTGCTGACCAGCCCTGTTCCTGGAAGAGGATGGGAGAGCTCCTTTTTTAGTTAAGATGGGGAAGCAACCAAGTGTGAGGGAAATGGAAGGAGGGGAGAGGTGCCTGCTGGAAAAGTCTTGTTAACCAAACCACAGCACTATCCTGCAGTAGAATGAGCACATGAAGGAGAAGGTTTATAGTAAGTCAGTCCTAATTTCAAGGACCATTTCTTGAGAATGAAGCTACTGGGGCCATAGGAGTAATACAGGGAGGGGATAAAAAGTGAGTATTTCAGGACAGGAGCTGATTCTTCCTAGAATTGTCACCTAGAATTGTTACACCACTGTATTAAAATACAGCTTATAGGTAGACCTACCCTCAGTCCAGACTCAAAGGCTGTCTTAGTTAGATATATACATTTAGGAAAACACCCAAATGCTCTCTTCAACCCTATCCTTTGTTCTCTTTTTATACTGGCCAGTTTGCTGTGGGTAAAAGCCGGCCTTGGTGGTTTGTGACAAAAGGAATGGCACCTTTCCCTGTAAGAAACTTGGTGTATAACATTAGCAATGCAAAGAAGTCTGGAACAGCTGCTGCAAGCCCAAAAGGTGGCTCGGGGTACCACCAGACCTGCTCCTTTGGGTGTTCATCACCTTAATACTTCGGCAAGTAAAAATTTTTTACTTTGCCAAGTAAAAATGGATGTCCAGAGACCTCCCTCTGACGTGATCCAATCATTGCACAGCCCAACACGGAGAAAGCCAGCTACTGTCACTTTATTTGTCTTCATGCCTTGTGGTTCACTACACTTGTTTACAATACAAATACACGATTCAATACAAAATACTCAATGACCATATATTAGTATTTTTCTTCATAGTATCCCTGAAGTGCACAGGCCCTTCCTTTATAAACAATGTTGCATAAACGGCTGTACATGAGACACTCCTCTAATGAAGCTCGGTACTAAAAGAAGCCAGATGTGGACACTTGGGACGTGTCCCCGTGATGGGTTTAACTCTGGGACAGACGAACGGCGATGTCTGTGCTGCTGTGGAAGGCTGTTTTATGCTATTCCCACGTCAAGGTCCTCATTCCCCAGAAGACAGGTGCAGTACCGGGAGCAGACCTGCGAAGTGGCACCCATCCCTCCCTGTTCCAGCCCTCCCTGTGTGCCGTGCTGTGCCTGGTCCCGCGGAGCCTGGGCAGGGAAGCCGGAGCACCCACGCTGTGCAAGGCCGACTCGGCCAAAGCAGCGCAGCCCTGGGGCTTCACCCCTGGTCCCTGCCCCTCCTCTCACTGTGGCCAAGGCCCTCTCCCATCCCGCTCCCTCACTGTGCCTCGGGAAGCAGAACCACCCCCGCTCCTGCCTCGCTCCTTTCCCAGGCACATGGTGGAGAAACAAGGTTCAGTGGCAAAAAGGGAAGACGATGGGACAACTGGAATGGTAGAGAGACAGGCATCCCAACCTAGTTTACCTTCAGCAGCTCATGGAATCAGAAACTACTTATCTTCTATAGGAAACCAGGTAACATCCACATGGAAATAAACCATTTTCAGAGCATGAGAGGGGTAGCACAGGGTTTTTCCCAGTTGTGCTTTATATCCTGTAGATCATACTGCTTCCTGCTTTTCCACTGTAGAATGAGGAAGACATAAATCAGAACATCATTATAACCAACAGAAAAGACTAACAATCTTAAAAAGAGGTTTTTTTTAAGTTCCTTAAAAAACATACAGTGTGTAAATAAACTATAATTTAAAAAATAAGTCATTGACAAAAATGGCTAAGAGGGTTAAAATAACTTGAATTTGTTTTTCTCCTAGCATGGAGGGGTTTGATAGAGGAATTTGGGATTTACAGAGTGCTTTGGTCTGGTGAGCCCATGGTGACTTAAATCCCTTCTGGTCCCTGCAGCTCTGAGTACTGAACAGGTGAATCATCCCAGACACAGAAATTAGAAGTTTCTGACTCATGACTGGACAGAATGCTCATGGCAACTGCAGCCTGCACACAAGTAACAGAGCACCCTTTGGTTCAAGCAATTAATGGTAGTCTTTGTTTTCTAAGAAAGAGGACAGGCAAATGCTCCAGCCCTTGTTTCTAAGGGAGAAGATATGAGTAGCACCAGTATTTACAGAACAATTTTTGCAACCTGGGATACTGTGCTTGGACAGCACACAGGGGTACAAAACTAAATGCTTGCTGTGGAAGAGCTCAGAGATGGTGTGGTTTTAACATTAAAAATAAGCCCCAACTGTATTTCTGAATTCCAAGAGTTAAGAGGGAGAGATCAAAAAAAACCCCCAACAATATGAAGATACCCCCAAAACCCAACCAACCAAAAAAATCCGAACCATTAAGAACCCACAACAAAGCATTTTGCACTGGAGACACTAGAGGAAAGCTTACTTAAAAGCAACTGCCAGTGCTGAATAGTATTTGTCTCAATGCACTGTACTCAGCAGACTGGAGAATTCAGTAGTAATTCACCATTTTCCCTGATCAGAATTATCTCTTGATATATTCCATAGGTAAGAAGCAGGAATGTGTTTAGCTCCTTCATTTTTTTTACAACTCCCATTCTGTAAGAGTATTTTAGTAGAAATTTTATGATAAAGTAACTGCACAAGCCCAGAGCAGTAACCACACTCTTACCTGCCTTTCACACACCTACAGACTTAAATCATCCCTTGCTGCTTGTGCTTTTTAAATTTCTTTAGAAATGCTACCTTTAACACCATAACCTGGCAGCTTATCTGCATTTGCCCCAGCATTTGCTGCTGCCCCAGATCCAAGAATTAATTTCAGCTAGTCAAAGATCATTAACTTAGCAACTTTTTGTTCTTGTGCATTCTTTTGAAAACACTCATCAGTAAACAGGTCAGCTTCTGCCCTCAGTAACTTTGTAAGGCAGCAAAAACTCAGAGTGTGCTCCTTTGCAAAGAAAAGCTAAAGAAAACAATGAGGAGCTTCAGCTCTTCTGAAAATGAGAAAGCTGGAATGCTTAAAAGAAAATTGCTATTATATGTGAATAATGTACTAGTGTAATAAATTGTTCAGACAGTGCTTGCCTCCTGAATTAATCAGCTTTCCTGAGAAACTACTCCACTGAGTTTACTGAGGTAGAGAGAGACTGGTGTGACACTAACACAGTCCTAAGCTAGACAGAATCCCTCCCCAGTGGCTATTTCACAGCAAGAGCTGTGAGCCTAATAACCTTGGAGATGAAAAATACCCTCTTAGCTCAACCTAAAGAAGCCTGTAAGTGTAACCCTTGTTATCCCCCCTAACCCATGGAGCAGCAGTGGGATGGATCTCTAGCAGATGAACATGAAATTCAGAGCAGCCCCTGACCCAGCTTCCCAAATCATGAGCACAGCCTGTTAACCAGCCACCACATCTCCTTTTGGCTTTGGTCATAAAAAAGGATTTAATTCTGAGTATCAGAGACATCAGAAAGGCAGATTAGGAGAGCATACTACTGCTCCCCCCACAATGTGTTCTTTACAAGGGAGTGGCCCAAGCCAAGCCCTCCGATTTCAATCTGCACATCCCAAAGTTTAGGGGTATGCATGCAGGGATTCTGGTTTGTTCCCTTATGAAGACAGGAAGCTTACCTCAGCATTTGGATCCAGGGCCAGACTCAGGGTCACTTCGCTGAAATGAAGAGTCTCAGACTGGAGAACTACTTCCCACTCCTTTGCTGATGCTCCAGTACTTCCATTTCTATGGAAATAAGCACCCCTTTTTTGGATAGCATTCATGCTAAAACAGCTCCTTCCAACCCTAAGCTGAAATTACTAATGCACATCTTTACACATGAATTATTTCCTACATCTATGTTTTGACAATACACTTAACTGGAATATTCTTCATGCACGGGGTGTACAAAGTGAGTCAATGGAGTGTTTGTCCTTAAACCACTATCATACACGTATTTTGTTGAAGGAACAAGGGCTCTAAACCCTTCAAATACAGACAGTATCTGGCTTCCAGATGGTGGCACAATGTAGTCTTCAGCCTCTATAGTGTTGTTCGTACAGGGTATGTCAAAGGCTATTTCAAACCTTCGAGGTATGCAGATGGCTGTCCACTTTCATGACCATGGTCCTTTAAAGCTTCACCTTGATTCCACTTGGTACTCACAAGTTCCTGATGAAGGGCATTCCTACTTTTGTAGGATAGAAGGAATTTTAAAGGGCTTTACTTGGTTCTGGTGCTTAAACATAAGTAAACAAAAACAAACCAAAGAAAACCCCAGCCAAACAATGCCTGCCTCCCCGAATGCCTCATAGCATCTACACCCATCTCTGCTTCTTCTCCTCTCTCCTTCAAGTGATGCAGTGTGACCAGGGTCTTTCCATTGCCCTGCCAGCACCCCCATAACACTGTGCATTCAAGGACTTTCGAAGACTGGATTGTAGCTGGAACAAGACTTGAGAATGTGCCATCGCGTCACCATTCAGCGCTGTTGAATGTTTTTTGGTTTGGATAGAGGATGCTCTTCCCAAACCCACTACAAGCTCTGCCAGCAGCAAGAGACCTCCAAGTCTTCCACAGCAACGGTAAGTTTGGCACAGAAAAGCCCAGACATGAAACACTCATGGCAATGAGCCGCGGTGTAACACGGAAGCAGAGGACACACAACTGGGAAAAGCTCACAGGAAGGGCATGACAACAACCATGCGGATGAGTTGATGCAACAGCAGCTGGGCCTTGCAGTTAACAACAGTTCCCTGCATCCTCCCTCCCCCTTGTTCCTTTGACTCTACGGGGGCTCCGGTGGTTTTGAAGCCTCTTGGGTTAGTAGAAGTTACAGTAGAAGTTACAGCATCAAGGGTGGCACTTTTGGAGCAAGTTTGCACAAAATAGGAGGTGATGCTGTCAGATCCCTTGCTCGTGGTGTGTTGTGTAACAGGACATCTCTTCAAGGCTCAGGGGCCACAGGGGGAAAAGTCAAGAGAGGGTTGAGGGCTCTCAGGGCCCCTGCTGGGTTATGTGGCTCTTGTTTCTAAGGACGGGGTCCTCGTAACTGCTAGCGCAAGGTGGTGTGGAGTTTTCCAAGGGTAAGCCCTGCTGTTGGTATCCATAGTTGACATTCCCACAGGGGAAGTGGCGGAGCCTAAAGAGAGGCACTTCTTTAACACTTGCGGTTAGGGAAGATGGCTCTAAGAGCAGGGAGGATCCTGGCAGCCTGCCAGTCACAATGTTGGGCCCCACAGAACAGTTTCCTTCCTGTCCCAAATTCTCCCTCTCGGGCCTCTCCTTCTCCAGCAGAGAACTGTTTTTGCTGGCCTGCTTCTCTGCAAACCAGGAACCGTAGGTTGGGTTCCAGAGGTTGGTGGGCTTGTTCCTGGAGCCCCGGCTTTTGTGCAGCTCGGAAGGGGGATTGGACTGGGCATAGGCCATGTTGATGTGTCCTCCCCCTGTGGCTGACTGCACTTTCCCCAGCCCTGGCTGTTCCAAGGCTCCCACTTTCCCTAGCGATTTTCCAGCAGTAATGGCTGATGGCAGGGGTGGTGGAGATGGCAGGGTTTGCTTATCATCCTTTCTGTCTTGGTGTGTCGAGACCAAGAGAGGAGGAATTCCTTCTGGATCGTCGGGGCGCATTGCCACCTTCTCCTCCTCCTCAGCCGATGGGCCATATTCTACCGGCAAGGCCGTGTTGATGACATCGGGATCCTGCCGGAGGCAACAACAGGAGTTTCTCAGAGTCTCTAGCCATCACATATTGAGGGACACATCTAGCAGCTGTCACACTATGATCTCAACACATCCCACCACCCAGAGCCCACATTCCATGAGGAGGGGATGCAGACAAAGTGCAGTTAGGTGTGAGATGCAACGGGGTATCCTTAAAATCCAACTCTTTTAAAAAAAAGTAACCCTTAAAACTCACCACAGAACAGCAGAGGCACAAAACCAATGAAAGGCATTTTTTATGTCCAGTGAAATTTCCTGTGGGAATGTTTTTTGGAATCTATATCATCTCAGAGTTCATAACACTCAGATAATATTGAGAAAGTTGGAGCCATGGAAAGTATTGCCTCCATACAACAAGGGAGGAATGGGAATGCAGTGAGAAGATAATAATGGCAGAGCCCTTGAAGCCCAAATCCATAGGGACTCCGGTTCTGAGCTACTTAAGCAGTTTTGACAATTAAACTGAGAGAAAATGTGGTGATCCTGGCAACCTTTACTTATTGCTATATGCTATGGCAAGCAACAGATAGAAAAAAATGTCTCCCAATCCCAGGATCCAAACACACATAAAAAACAGATCAAGCTTCTCAAACAGGAAGGGAAAGCAAACTGACTGAGGCGGATCACAGGGAGGCAATACAAGGAGCCTGCACTGATGCAGGCAGAACATTTTCCAAACTGCTCGACTCCTCACAAGCTAAACTGGTGGTAAAAAGTAAGTAAATCAGATTTTGGCCTGGAAAGCCAGCCACATCTTTTCCCTGTTGCCCTGCCTAAGAATCACCACTCCTTTAGCCTGGCCATCTCCACCTGCCTTATCCAGTGCTGTCACATTCAAAAAATTGCCAACAGCTGCTGAAACCACCTGCAAAGGGTGATCTGAGCTGGGACCATTTCTGTTTAGTGCTGACTGTGCCTTAAGGGTAAACACTGGGATGGAGTGGCTGGGATGAGGCACATGAAAGCAGTGCAGGTGCTGGCCTGTCTTTTGCTTGTTGGAATCTATGCCTTTATAAGCAGAGCTACAGGTGTGCTGTTTGTAAAGCTCTGTAAGCCTGTTTCTTTCAGAAGTGAAAGACAAGAAGATCAAGCACCTGACAAGGTAAATATCCCAGCCAGGGGTCCCAGGCTGACATCAGTCTCCCAGGACTGCTGACTGCAGTGCTGCCTCCTCATCTCGTGTCCTGGCTTGTCTAGACAGCTCCTCAAGAAGAACCCTTTCCACCCCTCTCATTTGAGGCAAATGAACACGGATACCTGAGTGCAGTACTCAATCCTCTCCAGGATTATGGCAAAGTTTGGCCGGTCTTCAGGCTGGTGCTGCCAACACTGGGTCATAATGCGGTAGCTGGAGGGCAGAACAGGAGATGTTCAGGAAGAGCAGATCCCGTGGGATGTGACAGCTACTCATGGCAGCTTAGGAAACATAAACATTCATCACCACTCTTGCTCCTAACAAATGAGAGTTCTCTGCCTTCCCTCGAGTTGGACAACTGATGCACTGGTAACTACTGGACTGTGACCATCAGTGGGGTGACATCCACAGTCTTTCAGAGAAATAAGTCATCCACCTGAAATCCCTTGGACAATACACTAGAGGTAGGCAGGGCTACAGATAAAGGAGCCCAGTTTTCCCTGCCTGTGAACAGTCTTAGGCATTAAAGTTTCACAGCTAACCCAAGATACAGAAATATCGTGTCAATTTTGACCAAACAAGCAGTGGGCCAGGACTTCTCAAATGGGCCCTGAATTATTCTCCAAAACAACAGAAAAATTAAATACTAGAGAAATCACTGGCACCAAAGTTTAATAAGGCATATTAACCATGATTAGGTCAATCTAAAATTAATTAACTTTTGACTAGAGAAAAAGCATTTAAAACAGAATCTTAGTTGCATGAATATATCAAAGTTAAAATCTCATACACAGGGCCAGGGCAGTTTTTAGGTGGATCCATCCTTCCTCCATTGGTGACAAACTCCAGAACCTCCTGGTTGCTTTTGCTGGGGTAGGGCATGTATCCCAAAGAGAATATCTCCCACAGCAATACGCCAAAGGACCTGAGTACAGAAGCAAAGGAAGATAAAGTGAGGGACACCAGAATGACCATCACCAGTGGACAATGCCCTTAGGTTCAGTACCATCAGCATTGCTCTTTGCAATCTTTGATCAGGCAGCTGGTGGAAATCCTGCTGTAGGATTCAGACATAAATAAGCTGCACAGTTGTAACAGTGAACTTTGAAACTTTTAACGAATACCAGTAGTTGACTGTTAAGTGAGTGAAGCCTGTGGTGTAAGTAGGTAAATATGGTTGCTTTGCCCTTGTTCTCATCACTGCTCAGCTGCAGGTAACAAAAGTGAAAGTCAGGTTATCCTTTTCTAAGACACTGACCACTGCTGGAGGCAGGAGTTATGACAAACTTTTCCTCTGAAGAGCTACCCTGCATGAAATAACATACTAGCGAACCCCCACTGATGCTCTGAGGCCCAGAGGCCCCACCTGTCACTCAGGCTACAATAAAAACACTCCCGAGGAAACACAGCCCTGGGCCTGGGTGCTGTGGCCTGCAAAGCCCTGGGGACAATGGCTGAGACAGGACCCCCTCCAAAGCATTCCGCTGGTCCACAGCTTGGAAACCACAACCTCGTTGGTTAAAACTGTAGAGAGAGATGTGCAGCAACGGGAAACTCCTCTGCTTGGTGCTGAGACTGGCAGAGCTCAGCTGTACAAGAGTGTGGACCTCACCCTTCTGCTGGGGCTTGCTCAGGAGCTGTGTCCTGGCCACCAGCCCCTTCCCCTCCACACATGCCCTGAGCTCTTGCCTCCTGCTCACCTCATTTTCCTCCCCACCTCTGGCCGCTCAGGAGCTCCCAGTGCTGCTGTAGGCCAGGAAAAAGGCAAAACCCACCATATACGACACCCTTCTCCCTGACTGGCAGGATGGATGCTGCCTGCAGCCTCCCATGCTGCTTTCCTCAATGTGGGACTAATACCTTCCTCCCTGGAGCAGCACCTGCATCTGCTTTGATCTCCTTTCCCTGCCTGCTCACTTGCCCTGCAGCAGCCACCCCTGCACAGGTCTGACCTTTCTGTTCCCTTATCTCCTCTACCACTACTGGCTATGAAAGACCCAGCTTGTCTTTTGAGTATGTGAGAAGTGAACAAGAATGTGTGTTTTTTACAAAATATTCACATTTTACAAAAGGGGTTACAACACAGACAGACCGGACAGAGGAGGAAAGAAAGCTCACCATGTGTCTGTTTTTGATGTAAATATCCCTTCCATGAAAGCCTCAGGAGGCATCCATTTGACAGGCAACATTGCACACCCACCCTTACGATAGTAGCTGGCTCTGCAAAGAACAAACAAAACAAAAGAGTCAGCCAAGAATTCAGAAAATACCATTAATAGGGGATTTTTATAATTACAAATATTAAAATTATGAGCCAGAGGAGAGACTAATTTAGGTGGAACAATCTAAGTGCTGAAACAACCTGTTTCTTCTCATAAAAGTAGTGGAAAAGAGTAAACCATGGGAGTGCTATTTAATCTACATCACTTCAGGCCTGATCTGGTGAACCAGTTATCCTCATCTTCCTAGGGAATTACTAACACAGTAACTGCTGCTGGCAGAGCCTCCTCCTGCCCTTCTCAACCACAGCAAGATCTTCTCACCCCATCTCACACATGGCCATCTTGAGGAGCTCCACCAAAAATAAACCAAACCTATCCCGTATATATCCAGTCTAAAGCACTGCAAGTAGAATCCAAACCCTTTTGTAATAAAAAGGAGCTTGTTGAGGAGGATGCCTGGCCATTAGAGCTGTGACAGTAACAAAAAGGTGACAAAAAGGCTCCTGAGACAGGAATTACAACAGTCCTTTAGAGTCACTGTCATTTAAAATAAAGCCTGCAAGCCCCAAATCCTGTTCTGGCAGTTGCAGGAGGCTGCTCGTGCAAGCTGGTATCACTGATCAAAACTGCACAGCCCGAGCATCCAAAGACTATTCCTGGACAAAGAAACATATGCAGGCTTCGAAGGCACCTTTGAAAGCTCAGCACCAAAGTGTTCATTTTGGCAGCTGGTTCTGCTGATTGTGTGAGGGTGACAGATGCTACTTTGTCCCAGCAGAGCCCCATCTGACAGTAGGGCAACATGGGGGCTCTTTGTGGAGGGAAAGAACCCAAGCAGCTCTGATACACTTGGGTTTTTGAAGATAGCACTCTGAATCACCTCAAATTGTGATACTGTGATACTGTCAGATCTCAAGCTAAGCAGAGCCAAGCCCAGTTTAGTAATTGCACAGGAGAATCCCCAAGCAGGAAAAAAAGAAGGCAAGGCATTGGAGTAAACAGTGTGGGTGACTGAGCACAAGGCATCCCTTCTTCCGAGTCAGGGCAAATCAATTCCTCAGCACAGCAGGATATGGAGCTGCACTTCTAGACGTGCTCTATGGAAGATGAGACATCAAACTGCAGCCCTGAGTGCTTATGGTCATTAAAGATTTTCTGGCACTTCTTACAAGAGCAGAGGTAGTTAATCCTGTGTCCTGGCTGAATTCCAGTTTGGGTGATTACATTTTCCTGACCTTCTTCTGCACCTTCCTCCTTTAGCTGCAGTAAATTGAGGAGATTTACTGATGACACCAAACCAAAGGTGCAGGGGTAGCATCAGGGAGAGAGATTAAACTCAGAATGTTTTGGGATCACAAAACAAAAGGGCACGTCAGTGTCATTCAGAGTGGAGAACATAAAGAAAGGAAACTGAGGACAGAGTCTAAGAGGGAGGAAAAGCACCTTCCATGATCATTAGACTTCACTGCCCAGGAGAAAGCTGTCAGGATTGGGAAAAGTCTCCAGAACACAATTTAAGGCAAACACCAGAAGGGAACCAGTTGGGATTCAGCAGGGTGGGATCTCTCCACTCCTGCCTCACTAGGGTTATGCAGAGCAGAACAAGAGCCTGCACAGATACTGCTCCTCCCTCATTTCAGTGAGCTTCCACTTGCAGGTACCCTGGGCTTGGCTCTGCTACCTGTATATATCCCGGGCCATTCCAAAGTCTCCAATCTTAGCCACTCTCCCAGGCCCTCGACAGGTAAGAAGGCAGTTCCTGGCAGCAATATCCCTAAGAGGAAAGGGAAGAAAAGAAACAGAAGGAGAAGAACCACTTAATCATTTGACAGTTTTGCAAGTCAAAAAGCAAACAAAAAATAGTACCTACTTTTCCTGAGCTGCAGAGAACCAAGAACAGCCAGAAAAGTCAGTGTTTATGGGTAACTGCAGTGTCCCCAATTCCAATCTATCCCCACAGCAGGAACAGTTTTCTTCTTTAACATTTTCTCTTTAAACTTCACATAATATCTTGGAGCTGAAAGGGTGGGCCTCCTGTGAGCCTCCCTTCACCCCAGGAGCTATTTTTATGTCTCTAAGGAGTGCAAGAAGTGGAGCTGATTTTAGCAATACACTAGTCCCAACATCAAGCTGTTTGGGGAAGGATCCACTGATCTGTTCCTGCTGTGCTTGTTCACGTTTTGTCAAAAGGCTGTTGTTCTGTCAGGCAGAACAACAATGAGCAGGCGTGGCTCTGAATACTGTAGCTGTGGGCCTGAATCTGTGTATGCAGGTAAAGGTCCAAGCTCCACCTCTGCTGGGCTGGAGTAAACCTTGAGGTCTGAATAACACAATGGCACAACTTGTGGGCAACTCTCAGAACTGTGAACTGCCACCTCTCTACTCATCTCTACTTGACAGGCAGGATTTTAAATGCTTGCCAAACACCCTGTTTTGCAGAAGCAATAATTACCAGATGTTGCCCTTCTGGCTGTGCTTGTACAGGTGTTCTTCAAGAGGGAGAAGAAAAGCCTTCCAAAATGAGCAGACAGGCACTAAATGAAATTCATGACAGGAAGAGCTTTAAAGACTTCTGTCACAAGATTGCGTCCATTAGCAGAGTAGCCAAATAGGCTGCATGAGTGCAGGCCCTGAGACAGGGCTCAGGATCTTTGGCAAAACTACAGACCTGTGCCAGCCTGATTTATAGCAGCTCCTCTCTTTATTGCTTCTATGATTCTGATTTTTTCTACCTTGTTTAAGGGTATCTGGCCACTAGAGTGCAGCAGGACATAAACATCCGGAGCAGGGCAGTACCAGCCCGTGCTGGCCTCTCTGCAAGTCCTGCCCAGGCTGTGCTCACCTACCTGTGAATGAAGTGGTTCTCCTCCAGGTACTGGCACCCACAAGCAATGTCACGGGCCACATGGAGCAAGTCCAGCATGGAAAGGGAGGAGGGCTGATTCTACCAAAAGACAAGGGACACACATGGGTTAGAAGGAGGAATATGGTGTGAGTTGTCGCTGATACAGCGCTCGGAGCTCTCCGGCAAGTGACGTACCTCTGATGCTAATACACAGAGGGGCTGGGAAAATGCACAAGAGAGAGTTCATACCCATGAACTATGGAAAAGATGTGCAGACACAAGGTCATACAGATCCCAGAGACAGAATCTGAACAGACAGAATCAGCTGGATCTGCCTTTCCATTGGGATGCTCCTGTAAGAATTTCCTGTAGTTCTCATGGCAGATTCTTCTGAATTTTCAGCACGATTTTTGAGATCTGTAGCCTGAACTGTCCTTCACTGAGTTTCTTTGTATTATTACCAGCTCCTCTCTAAAGTCACCTTGAACCACGAGACTGATATTTTGTATAATGGCATGAGTCACATTTGCTCTTTCCCTCCTCCACATCTGTGTAGGTTTTATCTTGCCCCTTAGAGCACTGACACAGTTTTCTGTAGCCAATGGCTATGGAAGGCTAAGGCTGCCAACTCCTTGTTCCTGTCCCTCTGATGAAGTCCACAGCCCTTGCCAGGAGGAGCCAGATGCTTTAGTGGAAAGGGCAGGATTTGCACCGGTGCTTCTCAGCCCCTGAAGCCAAACCATCAGCTGCTGCCCTGAGGTGTGAATCAGTGATGCCTGTGGTGAGATTCAGTGATCCTTGTGGTCAGTCCTGTGGGGGAGGAGGAAAGTGCTGCTGCCAGAGGAGTGATGATAAACAACTGGGTGGTAGTGACTGCTCATGCCACAACAACCATTTGATAGCTAAGGGTTTACCAACCTTAGTTATTGGACCAAACAAGCTTATCACACTCCTTCACTCTCTCTTGTGACATGCCAACCATGCTGCCCAGTCCCCAAAAGGCACACCTGCCCTTGGGGCTCTCACACCAGTGCACAAACCAGCACAGCTTCTCCAGCGACGGGGCCTGTTGGCTCTCCAACCTGTCTGTTGTAAGGAAACATCTCCAGATGGATGTGGTTCTGTGCTGGCTGCCCCACCTGATCTAAACCACTGCAAACTGGGACTGGAAATAAGTCCAGGCTCTGCAGCAGCCAGTTGTTAAACAGTGGTCATTGGGTGGTAAACCTCAAAAAAAAAATCTTAATGTCCTCTGAAAATATTAGAAAAAAACCTGGCCTCAATAGTTGAGTAATAAAATAATTGAAAAATGCTGCATTTCTGGCTGTTTTGTTCAATGCAGGGCCATAACTCAAAATGTGATCTTGTACCACCTGCCTATATTTTACTATTTACACAGTACAGTTCATTGCATATATATACTTAACGGATTCTTTAAAATACTGGACTGCATCTCCTCTTAAACCTTCCTCTTTACAGAATAACTATTTTCTGCAAACAGAAAGCAGCTCCTTCCCCGCCATTTTGTGGGGAAGGGGGAATAATCTTTTACCTCTGTGAGTTAAAGGGACTCACCAGCTACACAAGATGGCTACAGTAAGAAAGAATGCACATGTCTTCTTTTTCCCTCGCAGGGCATAACCAAGGGGAAATTAATATTTCAATCTATCCATTCCCTGCTCTTCTGAGCAAGGGTCAGAAACCTGAAGTGAAAACTGAGTAAAAAGCCCAATTCTTTACTCTACAATCGATTTCAGACTCAAGCTATACTGCAAAGCAGTCAGTAGGCTGAAGCCGCAAGCTGATTTGAACTGCATAGCTTTTTTCTCCTTTTCCTTTTTTTTTGCTTTTTTTTGCTTTCCTTTCCCTTCTTGGATGAATTCCTTCCACCTTTTATTTGGCTAAATACAATCCTAAAACAGATGTGACTGCCCAGCCAAGGACAATTTAGGCATGTAATTTGTTTGAAAAATGGAGGTTTGGGATTCATTTTGCAAGGGGGCAGCCTTGAGACACACCAAAGGATTCACTTTACAGCTACTGCTCCCCAGATGAATGGATGATGCCAGCTGCAATGCTCTGCTGCTCAGGGCAGTGGGCATGCTGGAAGCGCTGGTGTGACACCTCCCAGGTGAGGCTGAATCTTGCTAAAGGTGAATGAAATGCTGAGCATTGTTCAGTGTAATCACTGCTCTGTGCAACAGGCTGCACAGCACAAGGAGGGGAATCGTTTATCCATATATGATTTCTCTCTCAGAGCTGTGCTTTTATTGCTGTGCTGTGTGTGAGAAAGATCAGCACTGAACCTCCCAGAATGGACAATTCTGCAATGCTCACACTGAGCAAAGCCTCCGATTCCAGGTGTTTCTGAATCTACCAGGTTGCCTCTCTGCAGACGAGGGGGAAGAGGTAATCCTGTAATAGATGTGAAACTCGATTAGAAATGGAACAGAGAAATCCTTCAGGGCTGTAAACCATGGACTCATGGGGAATTATGAATCTGAACCTTATAGAGTGGACCTAGCTGGCATAAATCGACATATTCCACAAGAATCACTGGTATTTTATCAGTGATGTGGATAGAGATATGATCATTCTTGCTTAAGAGTCCAGAAAAATGTTGGCTGAACTGAAACTTCATTGCTTACATGAAGAACACAGATGAACAACATGCAACAGTGCTGGCAGCATCTCCATCTCTCATTAAGTTGGATCCCGTGTTCTGGTACCTCCTACAGCTGCTTTAGCTTTCCATTTCATGTCCCTTGCAATGCCTCAAGTCCCCCCCTTCCCTTCATTCACCTTCTCCTTCACCATTCCCTCTGTTCCCTTTCCTGCTTTTCAGTGGCTCAGTGCATGGCAGCATGCTGCATGTCTTGCTCCAAGTCACATACGTCGTAGCTGGCCAGTGGCAACTGGTGGTCTCTCTAGCATGCTGCTATCTTTTTCCATAAGCCTTGGAATTAGTGCCAAGTTAATGTCTTTCCCACCTCTATTAAGTCTATCCAAAACTAGCAAATGAATTTGATGTTACTGTCAAGGCAGTGCACAGAGCAACTGGGGGATGACGGTAGAGACTGAACATGTAAATCTCTTTTTTGTAATTAGCCTGAGAGCAAAAGTAGGTGGGAAAGACAAGGTAGTAAAAGAAATTAGCTGGAAAAGACAAAAGTGGAAAGAAAATAAAGGGAAAGGCAGTAATTCATATGGTGCTTACTGCAGAGTAAGCAGTGCACATCTGCCACCCAGTCAGTCAGTCAGATAGGGCTTGTGTGTTCAATTAATTCCTTTTGGAAGCAAAGCTCATCAAAGCCTCTTCACTCTGCACTGTCCCTTGTCTTTCCCTTCCTTTAATGGGCCTGAAAAGCTCAACATCCAGCCTGCTATGCCTACCTCCTGCCTGTTTTCCCTGAGTGAGCAATAGGAGGAACAAAGCAGCTCAGGGTTCATTAAGAGCAGTGCAAAGATACATCCAGTAGCACTGAGCCACATGCCTTATGTACAGAGTCTCTGTCACACCTCCAGTCTATGCAGAGGGTAATCCACTTCCAGGGCTGGATCCCATACCTCACAGAGCACAGTGCCCTGCACACATCTCATCTCTCATCAGGCATAGTCTGCTTGCCTCGTAGTTTGTGAGCCAGCAGTCAAAAGCACACCAGAGGCTGATTTCTCAGCACTCACAGGTGCCATTGGCCCCTCAGAAGCTGCCCCAGCAGCCAGATGATGAATTACCCTGTCCTTCTTGCCAGGCAGACACCACATGGGATGGCTGCAGAAGCAGGGCAAGGCAAGGGGAAAGAAGGTATAAGAATGGAGCAAAATCATGTGGATCTGTCTGCACAGAGTCAGGCTGTCCACGTTCATCCAGCTGTTAAAGAGGGAATGGAAGCTGCTTTTCTGAATCAGTTCCAGCTTGCAACTACCCCTCTGCATTTGAAGCTCAGCTTTCCCAAAGTGTGAAAGACACGGGACTGAGCAGAAAACACTCATCAATCCAAGGTCTGCTTCACTCCCGGGAACAAGTGAAATGCAGAAACCAGGGAAAATCTTCAAGCAGATGGAACAGGCTTTGTGCATGGTAGCTGTTATTGTCAGTCTCAGATAACCTCAAACAGGTCAGGAAAGACAAGGAAAGAAGAGGAATGGAAGGAGCGACTGTGAAGGCAGAAAGAGAAATACTAAGGAGGCAATGGAGTGAACCATCAGCCTCTTCTAACATGGGCTTTCACAGGGGTTGCACAGAGCTACTGCTGACAGGAACAGAAGTCCTGGTAAGGAAGAACTCATGACTGGGGTAGGGCCAAACAGAAAAAACCCCTCAGATCAGAAGGCTCCCATGACTGCATCCTGTCAAGATTCAGGGCTTTTCATCTACAAAAGCAGCTGGCTCATTTTACTGCAAGTAGGTAAAAATTCCTGCTGTGCAGGACTTGGTAGTTCCTCACAAGATCTGTACCATCACTGAGCTGGCTTCTCTAATTTAAGGAGCCAAACCCCATCCCATTTCATGTGCCCCTTCAACACATCTAGCACAGCTTGGCCTGGCCGTTTCGAACAAAGCACTTACCTGGCAGCATATCTTCCCTGTGCCATTTTACACTGCACTGGGTGTGAGTGGAGCCCATGTTGCAAAATATGAACTTCCCCATTCACCTACCACCAAGTTCAGCCCATTTGTATGAGCATCTCTAGGTGCTTCAGGAAAACAACCTGTATTTATAAAGCCTGCTGGCTCAGATTTCAGACTTTCCTACCTGGGTGTTTAGCCTCCTTATCCAGGAAGGAGCCACTTTATTGCAACCTATTCAAGACTGCAGTGCTTCTGAGTCTCACAGACCATTTTATATGTCTGAAAACCACACTGCATGGAAAAAAATAAAAAGCTGATCTGTTTCCAGATGCCTCAAGGAAGAATCTTATTGGTATCTGTTAGAGGGAATTTGTGTCTCTCTTGTACTGATAAAATGCAGCATTTTGTCCTCTATTGAACTTGGAGACAAAGTATGAAGCTGGGTCCTGCTCTTAAACTTCAGCAATATCTGTGTGACTTTCTGACCCAGGAACTCAGAGAAACTTTATTCTTCTGGAATACTGAATTCTCACTAGAAGTCATAATTTATTTCTTCCACATTTCTAGCTGACTGTCTTTTCCTATTGATGCTGATTTCAGTGGGGAAAATCTTTCAAAATTCTGGACTAAAGATATTTGCTATTAAGTTGACAGCTCCAGACTGGATTGTCTCCTTGCCTATATCAAATTTGAACTGACAGATATCCACAGAAATGTATCTGACCAGCAATTTAAATAATGAATTAATTTTTAAAATATTACTACCTTAACACTTCCCTCCAGCCTGCCCCCAGCTGGTGAGAGGAAGGTAAGAGTTGAGTTTAACTTCTATATTTTTGGACTTGGATTTTGGTTTTTCTTTAGGTAGTATCTGCAATGTTATCTAGCAAAGTCTGAGGATGAGGCAGCTCTGCATAGCCCCAGCAGCATCTGTTCACTCTCCTCCTGGCTTCTGCCTCCACAGTGGTCTTAGAGCAACTGAAATTTTGTGACCATCTAAAATGCTGGGAAACAGTATCTGCCTAGATCAGCTCTTTTATAGCTAAGTGCTTGCCTTGTGGCAGCAGCTCTCTAAATAAAATACAATTTACTCTTTCCTTACCGGTCTAGGCCGTGTCTCCCTCAGGAAGGATTTCAGGTCTCCCCCAGCCATGAGCTCCAGCAGGATGAAGCGGGGCAGGGCCTGCAAGCTCACCCCAATACACCGCACGATATTCTGGTGGTTGAACTTGCTGTGGAGACAGGGACACTCAGTTGTGGAGTTTTTGACCCAAAAAGCACAATAGCAGAAAAGATTCAAGCCTTTTTGCTGCAGGGAATGTTCCGGTTCTGGGTTTGGTTTCTGGTATTTTTTTTCCCCCAGCAAGTAACAAATATCAAAGGTAGGACAACTAGATAAAGCTAAAACACTACCCCTGCATTTTGTGTCTGTCTGCATAGTGCAGGGACAGACAGAGGTGGGGAAGCAGTGGCTTTAGTGGCTTTTGACTGCTTTTCCTCTCCCTATTTTCTGCATTCTTTTTGGGCTACAGCAAGACTTGTGGGGCACAGGAAGTAGAACATGTCTGATAACAGAGAAAAGTCTGCTCTTAATTTCCCCCATCCCAGAGGCAGAAGTTGGGCTAGGGCAGCTTTGTTCCAAGTAACATACTGACATAGGAATTTGCTTGTAGGGTATGTTTCTCAAGGTCTAGTCTCTAATACTTCCTTATTTCTCCACCTCTCAAATGTGATGTAAAAGTAGTTCCATGGATTCTGGGATTCAGACACTGACACATGACATGACAGCAGCATAAAGTTAATGCCATCTGTTGGCTTTAACTAGTCAAACCCAAATTCCTAAGGTATGTTCTTATCTCTAAGAGAAATCGAGAAATCCTATTATCAATTCTAAAATCTGGGCTTTAAATTTTTCGCTCTGGGTAATGAAAACCAGTGTGGATCCTTTTGAAAATTTAGCCTTTAATCATTTGGTGCCTCTTCATTTGTAAGAACAGGAAAGGATGGTAATGCCTATTCTCTCTGTACTAAATTTACTGTATGGATGTGCTGTGAGGACACCACCTATAAAGAACTTTATTTCTTTATTTTGTTGGGCTTTGCAAGCCTACACAAATGGTGTTCATGTGATTTATACACACCTAATAATGAGAGCTTCCATGAGGAAGTCAAGCTCATCTTGCTCTGAACACACTTCTGGCAATGTCTGGAAAAGAAAGAACAGGTTGACAAGGAGAAGATACTTCAACTTACAGATGTAGAACACTTGGCACTAACACTGTCTGCAGCAAATCCTTCTTTCTCTAAAAGAAACCTCACTCTAAGATAACCATTAGAGCATTGCTAAACTAGACTGTGAAGCCTGTTAAAAGGTAAATATCGAACACCTGGCCCATCAACACCACTGTCATCCTCCTCTCAGCAAAGGAAAAATAGCCCAGAGTGCACAGGGAAGTGTTCAACATATGGGACTCTGCTGTACAGAGGATGAGGAATGAGATCACGGTTCCTGAGTTCTCTGCCATTCAATGCTCCTACCTTCCAGCAAGACTGGGATCTATAACCAGCAGCAAGACTCTGCTGCTATGTAACCTCTAGGAGAAAACAAGCCAGCTAGGCTGCTGAAGGCCTGGAGAACTCTACCAGGGTGTCTTAGGATTTAGCTTCACATCCAATGCATATCCATCCTGTAAGGGAGTGGTGAGATCCCTGGAAAACCAGCCACCTCCTACTTGCAGGGTCTTTGATGTATGTGCCAGCAGCTTTTGGCCCTGTGAAGACTTTTGGCCTCTAACTCACAAGGCTTTGGACAGGTTACCAACCAGGTGTAGCACAGGGAGGATGGACAGAGGATGGATTTAATTCTCATTCCTGCACCCTAGCTCTATGGGAAATCTTTGCCTATTTACTATTTACAGACCTCTTTTAGTAGTCTCACATGCCCATATGCTACAAGCTGTACTGCTGCTGTGATGGATTGAAGTGTTGCAACAGAGCAGCAACATTTCTAGCCATGTCCTTCAGTACTTATGGCAATGCTTCATTCATCTTCATTGTTATAATGCATCGGGGCTCTCGGGTGAAAGGTGCATGAAACCATCATGATAACTCATACACTGTCACTTACTTTCACAGCCACCTGCAAGGGAGTGGGGTCGCTGGGGATCCCTGTCACCTGACCTTCATATACCTCACCAAAGGCTCCGTGGCCCAAACCCCTGGACAGACCAGAGAAGACAAGAAGGTTTTACTACAGAGAACACACATTACAACACTGTGGACACAGCTCACAGAATGGGCTCACAATTTTCATGGCAGTGTAACAGGGAGAACTGGATATTGACAATATGCAGGGGACCAGACCTTGGTGAGATCTTTCACGGACCTACATTGTATTTGATTGGAAGGGAAAGCAATCCATGGAAGTGAACAGTCCCCAGTGAAATCGAGCTGCTGGCATTGCAGCATCTAACACTCATCTATGAGTGATATCACAGAGCACTCATCTATGGCTTTGGTATCAGTGCTCAGTGGTGGGTGCTCCAAAACAGATCAGTAAAGACAGGACTTAAGTCTTGGTGTTTACACACCCAAAACACATTAACAGTTCCCATGATATTTCTGCATCACCATTAAACAAAACATTGAGCAAGAAACTAGGAGGCACAATGATTCTCAAAAGACCTGAGTTCTAAACCAAATAACTTTTCCTGATTTATTGTGTGATTCTGGGCAAGTACCTTAGCCAGTAAATGGTGATGACAGTGCTTTGTAAAGCATTCAGCTCTAGGAATTTGTGCTAAGAATTGTTTCTGGCAGTGATCATATTATGAAACTTACAGTTTTATTTTGAGTAAGATTACAAGAAAAAGAGGAATAAGAGTAGTCATACAATAGCTCATGTCCCATGTCCTTGTGATACAGATTTTGCAACCTTGTCTATTCAGTCCTCACTCTCTTAACGTTAAGTCAACTTGTACAAAAATAGCTAATTCACATCAGTAGCCTGTCATAATGACACAGTGAAATATGGCAGAGGATGAGGCTGTACCCCGAGTCCCTCTTAACCCTGCGTGGGCTGCACATTGGGCAGTAGTATTTCGAGCCTCTAAGAAGCATCCCTGCATCTCAGTCTGGGTAAAAGGCTCTCAATAAAGCTCTCAGCTACAGCATGCACTCCCCTGTTAGAGCCAGGTCTGGGCTGAGAGCTGCACTGATTCTGTTCTCTGCTGTATCAGTGGACTGCTTTTGCATGGGCTGTTGCCCTCCTGTCCATATGAACAAGGAAGAACTATCTGCCCTGCTGTTGCATAAGCTCTGTCTGTAGTTTTGCCAGGATAGAACCAGTCTGGGCAGTGAAACCACACTGAGGACTCGTGTTGCCTGTGACTCAACCACTTTGTGTAGTAACATTTTGTAGGTAACAGCCTGAGACACCATTCTTTGTCTGCCTGACCAACCCATTACAAACTGAGGGGATAAACCAGATCTCCACAGCTCATAAGTCACCCTCCTTCAAAAAAGTCCGCTTTCCCTTCCCTTCCCTTCCCTTCCCTTCCCTTCCCTTCCCTTCCCTTTCCTTT
>VZRO01003317.1:130425-149379 GCA_013397915.1 Daphoenositta chrysoptera | reverse complement strand
CCCTTCCCTTCCCTTCCCTTCCCTTCCCTCCTTTGTCAATTCCCAGCTGCATCCTCTGCTATCTGCTTGCCATCAAAAATCCTTTTAAAGTCGAAGTGACAAAGCAAGCAGCAGCACAGGGTACACTGGAAACTTCCAGGTGCAGTCCAGAAAGATGTGCAGGTAAAGGAAAATAAGAGACAGCAAAACATTGCAGACTGCATAGGCTGCTCTCAGCATCATCTTTTTTAGCAGCTTAAGCTTCCCAGTCTTCCAAGGACTTCTGCTTCCACTTCTATTTTTTTTTTTGTCTAACACTACATGGTACCAGGGTACTGTCACATTCACAACTATCCTGCAGTAGAGCAAAGAGTGTAAGAACTCCGAATTTTCAAGTTTTTATTAAAAGATGCTTTTAAGCTTTCCAGAAGTTCTCATCTAGACGTGATTATCCTGCTGGCTTTATATTCCTGTCCTTTTAATACTGTTCTGGCATTTTCAAACCCATTGCTTTCCTCGCTATTGCACTTAAGGATGTCATTGTCTTTACCAAAGATCCCATCAAAGATTTAAAAGAGCCTCCTACAAGCCTCAGCCATCCCAGAATTTCATCACCTCATTGCAATGGGCCATTCACTGCACAGCCTGTAAAAGATGTATCTGAATTACTGGTGATGACTATTCAGTTTTCCTCACAACCCCAGGGGATGAACACTGCACCTGCAGAAGGGCAAGGGGAATGCCAAAGTCTAGTCCTCTACACATGAGCCAAACTACTGCAGCTTTATATTTTATGAAAAGGGGTATGAGCCTACAAGTGTGCAAGAATTTGCATGTGCCTGCACAAAGCTGTGCGTTCACAGCTCTCTAGGAGAGCCAGGATATGTGAGTGTACAGTGCGAAGGACGGGGAAGGCAAAAATGAATTTACCGGATGAGGGAGATGTTTTTTCGAGGCACCTCTTTAAGGTCACTAATGGAGGTGGTCTTTCCTGCAAAGCAGTAGTTGGGATTGTAGTCTGTCATGATGGTGGAGGTACGCAGCTTGCTCAGTTTGTATTCTGGGCTCTGCAGCTCCATCTGCATGGCCTGCAGCTCCTGGTGCTTGCGGCGGTACACTAAACACGGAGAACACAGTTAGCCACGTACAGAGACTGGATTTGGGACAGCACTTCTCACTGGGATTTGCTGTGGTGTGGCCAGACTTCAGGGAACCAAACCAGCCAGTGACACTGGCATATTTCTGTATGTCAGATAATTACAGATAGAAAATGGGATCTGAAGATACCCAGGAACCTTTGATTTACACATCTTACGAAGAAACAGGCTTGCTTATGGACTGTCTGGAAAAAGGAAAATGAATTTCACGTGGAGAGATCTCAGAGTTCACAGTTCTGATGTTTAGTTCTGCTCTATTTAGTTTAACCAGACCTCCCAAATAGTCCAGTTTGAAACTCGAGGGAGGTGGGGTATAACCAACTTTTCTAAATCACACAGAAGTGACTAAAGTCTGAAATTAATTATTGCATCATATTGTTCAAAATGGATAGCCTAAGCTGTTTCCTCAGAATAACACATTGTACGCAGAAAACAGCTAATTTTTCAAAACTTTCTCTGTTTCTAAACAACAGAGTAGGACTACATTTGACGTCAGTTTATGCTAGTGTTATATTCCTTGCATCACTTCACTGATACTTCTGCAACATCATTAAAAACCACACCTTGAGAGAAGACATCCTGAGGATATTCCTTGAAATAGTAACTGATATTGTAGGATTTTTTCCAAAGGAAGATGACAATCATGAGCAGGTTAAATCACTATTGATTTCTATGGGAGCTGGATTGAGCCCAAACACTGTGACGGTAATAGTTATATCTTCTCCAGCAGACGTTGCTCAGGGGAAAAATTTAAGGGGTACACATGCACTCACAAAGGCAGATGGATGTAATGACCTATCCACAAACCCGTCCTGTCCTCCATTTTCCTCCTCATTGCCTTTGCTTTGATTTTTTAAATCGTTACCCTTTCCTGAGATGGAAACGATAGGCTCATTGGATGGAAAGAGGATTACTCTTCCACTCCTGAGAAGTATTCAGTCATTGTAAAAAGATACTGTCAGGACAGAAATCATAGATGTAGGACCATGTGTGTGCAACTGATAATTCCTGAAATTCTCAAAACTGAAACAGCTGTGCAAATCTAATTTCCTGCTCTAGGTACATCCCTCTCCTCCCCCAGACCATACACAGTGTGGACAAAGAAAGGTGGCAAAGCCGTGGTTTGAATCCCTGACTGCTTTTCTTTGATACAAATCTATTCTGCTTGCACCGAATGCAGGTGAGCAATTGTTTAAAATAAGAACATGAAAAGCTGAAAAATACCTTTCAGAATTTCAAATAAAAATGCCAAGAATACCCACATCCTACTAAGTCACTGTTTGTGAAAGGGGAACCTATGTGAGAGTTTAAGCTTAAAGGTCATACATTAAGAGGTAAAATCTGTGTATAGGCACACAAATAAAAAAGCTTTTAGGCATTAAACAGCACCAGATCATACAAAACCAGAAGCAGCTGTGTTCTGGCAGCTTCACAGTACAACACAAACAATAATGTCTCTTTTGAGATGCAGTCAGTAACTGAAGCCTCCTTGAATTGGTCACTGTGGTTAGAAACAACTACAGAAATCTGAAGTTAAGATGTGTGTGGGAAGGTGTCATTAAATACAGCAGTAGCTGGAAACCTGAATCCTTTTGCCTCTCAGGGCCCAATGATCCCTGGCTCAGATCCAGCCCTCATATGAAAATATATTTTGCACAGAAACACTCACCTATCATGATTCCCGAAAAAGCCAGAATTAAAGCAGCCACCAGTGCTGAAGTCACTACAGACAAGACTAAGGAGAAGGGGAGACGAACCACTGGCTCAACTGCAACAGAAAGGAGAAAAAGGAATTACATATTTGAAATGATCTTCCAGGAGCCACTTCTTTTGCAGTCAAATTTTTTTCTGCTCTTCCTTCCATTTACTCATCTGCTGCTCCTATAGTGTAGGAGCAACCTCTGGCATGACCAGTTATCAGGAACTATGACTTCTCATAACTCATTTTTTCACTTTCCTCAATTAATATCAAGCCATTAAAACAGATGGTTCACTATCAATGAATTAACATGTGAACTCCCTGAACTATGTAAACAAGACCATAAAAAACAGGGGCAGGAGGTTGGGGAGGTGGAAAGAACATTACACTGTCAGGGTTAAAGTGCTGCTATCAGTGCCAAATCACAGCAAAAGCAGGAGGACTGCAATGTATCATCTCCTAAATGCATGTAATCCAGGCAGAGAAACCTGATAACAGTGTGGTGAAGCTGCATCCTCATGTGGGATCATGCTATTAAGGTTTACTTCACCTTGACAAAATGACCATGCTTTTTACCCATTTTACAGGTAGGAATGGTAAAAACACAACAATTTTCCCATGCCAGTGACAAAGATGAAAGCAGGATCCCAAACCCCTGGGGTGACCTACTCTAACTGCTGCACAAGAATATGAAGCAAACCTAGTAATGGAGCTCTGAGCACCTAGTTTTGAAAGAGGCAAGTACAAGCACTGTATTTAGTTTTTCTCAGAGAAATCTTGCACAGAATTTCTCAGTTTCTGAACTTTTACCTTAAATGCGCAAATCCACAGGAATCATATTTTCCTTCACCTTGCACTTTTTTTTTTTTTTTTCTTTTTCTTTAGAGAACTGGGCTGGCATTTATGTTTAGCTGGAAAATTTCTTCAGTGAGCAAACTTTCAGGATTTCAGAGCAGACCGTGAGCACCAGCACAAGCAGGCACAAAATTTGACTCTGCTCACATCAGCCCAGTATGCCAAACATATACTGGAGAGCAAAGTAGCACTGCTGCTCCGTGCCCCAGTCCTCAGCATTGATGTGGCCACATCCTGACAAAATAACTCTGCAGCATATACCAGCAGGAAAGAAGGTTCAACTTAAGCCAGGTTTAAGTGAGATTAGACAGCACTTTGGCCATGCATTTTCTGTCCCACATGTTAGCAGTACCCCACACACCTACTTACCTGTGCAAGACACACCATCCTCAGCCAACTCTGTGCCTGGCTCACAAAAGCAAATGACCTTCTGAGTCTCAAGATCAACATGGCACTCGTCCATCTCACAGTGACTGCAGTTAAGGTGCAGCCTAATTTCCACTTCTCCGTGCCCCTCTGTCACTAGGGAGTGGATGAATAAACTGAGTTAATTACTGTAAGACCATTCTTATAATTTCCTTGGGCTCACCCTTTTCTTTCCCAGCCTTTACTCCCTCCAAGATCAAACACTGCAATGTCTTCAAAACTTTCTGGCTGAATCTACCAGGCCAGAGTACATCTGTATTGAAAATACTTCTGGCTATTCTAAAGCAAAGGGTTTTTTTAACAAGTAGATTTTCTTGTTGTTTTCTGAACACATGGAAAACATATTAAAGACACTGGCTTCTGGGAAAACACAGGTTGGAGTGGCAATATTTGTCACTCCCATGCACTGCTGGGCAGCAGCTGGATATTTTACCAAGGGACGCTCTAAGGAACTTGCTTGTTAGTGAATAGTCAGGTGTTTTGTCTGTTTCTTTCCCAAAGTATCTGAGCTGTGAGGTTCTGTTTTCACTTTCCTTGCCCAAAATTATTCTGTAGGCTGGTAGACTGTACTGTTGGGAGTGTTTCCTAATAGCTTGGATGTTCTCTCCCTATTTTTTTCCTGCTACCTCTGTTTATTCTCCACTGTACTTTGTCTTTCTGCCTCCTCATATTCATGGCACTGAGCTGTACCCAAAAGGTTGTAAATTGTCCTACTAGTTTAAAAGGAAACAAGCCCGCTAGGAGACTTCTGACCAATATGAATACCTTTAAGTGCTGGAGTGTATAAAGTACCAATTGGATTAATAAAGGACACACCATCCTCCCCATCCATCTCTGGGTCATTGTCCACTGCAGCATTGCCACCTATGTCAAACCAGAAGTCACCTTAACAGACTGAGGCTCATTGACAATAAAACACAGATAAACATGGCAACATGCATGAATTCAGCATATTTAGGGAGGCATCCAAATGAAAAAAAGAGAAAAATTAAAGCATTTAATATGTAGGGAATATTTAGAAAGTTGTGGCATAAACCACTGGACTTAACTTCTAGAATTTCAACTTAATAACAGAAGCTTGTGACAATCAATTTATTAGCTCTGTTTAGGTAGACTGTTGCAAACTAAGGCACAAACTTCATCTTTAACCATTTGGATGCTGTGAAACATACAAGCCCTTCTTAAAATTTATGTGGCCAAGAGACTCCAAAGCACCAGTACTCAAGGGCTAAATTAACACCCTTGCTAATCAAAGTATGTACTGTGTCAGCAGAGGGAATGAATAACCTGATATCCTTCCTCTCCTTTGCACCCTAAAAGCAGGGTGGTCCACCAGGAGTGGGGACAGAAGGAATTAATGAGTTGCTCATTTGTGCTTGAGCATATAGAACACATCAGAAGCAAAGTATGGGCAATACATAACAAGTATTAGAAACACAGTACGGGCCATATATTTTGCACTTCAAGCATGCAACAATTCCCCCACCCCACCTAAAAATAGCTTTTCCCCTTTAATTGTCTTCAGTGAAATAAAAAAAGTCATGTGAGTCATTCTATTGGAAAAAGAAGCATTACACAGTAATATTGGTACGAAACATGCACTTAATCATTTAAACTCATTACTTCCTCTCAAGATTTCTAGTCTACCATATACTTAATTTAAGCTGTGGAGAACCAGGGGTTAAAGAGTCCACCACAGCACAGATGGCTGCAGAAATGATGTGGCCCAGGAGAGTATGGGTTAGTTGAGATCTTGAATCTGGCCCACACCAGTCGTAATCAACATAATGCCATCTGACAGCTGCCCTGAGACACAGGGGCACGTGAAATTAGCTCCTTGTTGACTGAAGTCATATTAAGAGGGGTCCGGGCTGGCAGCCTGAGCCTCTGCCCCCAGAGACCCCTGTGCAGGACCAAGGCCCATCCACAGCAGGGCAGGGGAGAAGCTGCATCTTTCCCCCAGCATAAAGCCTGGCTGCCAGTCTCCAGGACCAAAGTCCTCCAGACACAGGTGCTGGCAACGGGAGCACACAGCTATGGCTCCTCCTTCTCCAGCACTGTCACCCCAACGCGAAAGGCTCAGGAATCACAGCAGGATCTCAATGTCACATTTTGCAGAGCGCAAAGCCAGGGCTGCAGCTGAATGACTGGCATCTGGCTCTTTGCTCAAAGACTGAATGCCTAAGTTCATCTAGTGCTAAAAAGGCAACACACAGACATACTAGTACATAACAGTCAAATATGCTAGCTACAGGAGAACTATCATCAGCATTTCGCTGATCATTAGCACTAAAGGAGGGGAAGGGACACCTTGAACACGAAGCCACTTTACCTATATATCCTCCGCCTCCTCCACCTGAGGAGCACCCCCCTCCACCCCCTCCGAAACCCCCTCTTGTCTCCCACCCCCACTTCTTCATGGCCTGGGGGCAGGATCTTCCTCCAGTAGCACCTTCCAGCAAGGATTTTCCTGACCACAGGAAGGAAGTGTTATCATTCCAGCCACCTCCACCACCTGCAGTTGAGAGAAGAGAGAAGGCACAGCTAGGGCTTAGTTTTTGTGTAAGAATACTGCAAGGATCTGCAGGACAAGCACCCATTCAAAACACCTCAGCTGAAAGTCATCATCTGCCCCTCTTTTCACCTACCATACAAGGACAAGTATTTTCTATGGAAAATGTAAAAAGATAGCCCTACCTACTCTCCAACCACTTATTTCTGGTTTACAGAGCCTTCCCCTTCTCTTTGCCAAAAATACTTTTGAAAAAAACCAGTGTCAGTTCTAAAGTAGAACAAAAGGAATTTAGTGAAAGGGGTGTGAAAACACATCCCAGTCCTACTCTCCACACAACATACTCACCAGTGACTCACTTTCAGCTCTGCTGGTTGCTCAGCCCAAGGTCTCTTTACAGAGACTCCTAGCCAGGGAGCAATTATGTTCTCTCTGCATAAGCCAGGGAAACGGTGAGTATGTCCACATAGCACAAAACAGTGCAGGGAGCAGGACAGCCACACTGGCACTGCAAACTCCCACATCAAAATTCAAACAAGTTTGTTTATGAGAGGTACTACATTATTTTGGGAGAATGTTGCCACTGTTATGGCTATTCCATCTCTGATACCCTTATTCATGCCAAGTACTCTGCACTGTGGGTACCTTCTATTTGCATTTGTTAAAATTCTTTGTTCCCCCTGAACTGTATTTTCATGAGTTTTGCCTCACCTTCTTGTGAGGAGGAGGAATCTGGGAGTACCACATATTCACAAAGGTTTTCTTAAAAGGAATAAACTTTCCTTACCTGCAGCTCCTGAATTTCCATTCAACCCTGGAATAGAGGAATCATTCTCCAGTCTTTCTGGATGAAATGTGTCCGTTTTGGCCCTGTAGGCCCTGCCACCACCCCCTGCTGCAATTATCAAGGGGACCGGTTCTCCGTTCTCCATCTTAACAAATTCAAAAATAAAGGCAATGTTCAAACTGAGTCAGGCATGTAAATGGAAGTTCAGCCACATCACAGTTACTGCATGTTGCACCAAGCAGACACCTAGGGCTGCTCAGCACTGCACATTGTCATTGCATTACTTATGCACCCACACCCAGAAAATTAAAGAATAGCACTTGTTCCGCTACAGGAAACAGCATTGTCAGCAGCTCTTTGAACTGTATCTACCATGGTGATGGCTCTTGGAAAGCCTGTAATGTCCCATGTGATGACTCCCACCAAATGAAACAGCTAAGGAGCACTGCTCTGTACAGTGCAACACAGTGTCCCCACTGGCAAAGGACTGCCTGAAACCAGTGTTTGGAATGAGTACTGTCTCAACTAGCACAGGACAGGAAACATCAGTGATCCACAGCTACAGGATTGCCAACAGAAAAAACACAGGCTATCCTCAATTTTTTGTGTCAGGTGCAATGTGTAGCTGAAGTCTTATGTTCTGCAATGACAGAGTTGAATGAAGTCCTGCAGAATTTGCCCTTTGCTGTAGAATGTGCTTCAGCATCTCAGTTTTTATTGAAAAAAACCCTCCAGTTCAACCCATTATGTTTGCAAATGGTACTCCAAGCCACTGAAGCAAGTGTGGCCATATTGCACAGCAGTTCTAAGAACTGTGAAGGGCCAACTCAGATCCCTACATCTCTCAAGTGGAAATGAAGGATATCTGGAGCTCACTCTGTGGACCCTCTCCCTGAGGTGTATAAAGGATTTTTCGGAGGCAGGTGGCAGGATGTGTTGATGCTGAAGGTGCATGGGGACTGTGTTTCCATACCTTAAATATGTAGGTGGCACCGCCCCCGCCTCCACCTCCTCCTGCCCATTCATTGACACTTCTGTTCACACGAATCTCTTCTTCAATCACGTTGTTCTCTCCGATGCAGACTTTCTGGATAACATCATTAGTCTGCAAACAGAAGACCAGCTCTGAATTCAGGTAAGAAACCTCCATGCCCTTGTATACACCAAGGCCTCGTGAACCCTTCACCGTCCCAAAGCAAGAAATTGTCCTCCAGCGAAACTACATGAGCAGAACCAAGTGAATGCTCTTCTAGAAGAATCTGGCTTTTTGCCTCAACCTTCACCAGAAGAATTTGTTGCCATTTTAAATTGAATTATTTTGAAGCAAGCTCAATGCTGATACCTATTGTCATGTAAAACAGCTCCATAAACTTTTAATGTACAAAATATAGCAGAATTTGCTGCAAATATTTCCCAGCATTAGCGGTCTCTATTTCACAAGTGGAGGAAGGGAGTAACTCAGCAAGGATGTGCCTTGTCCCATGTCACACAACAGGCAGAGAGACAGAGAGAGAACCCAAGCTTCTCTACTTCATTTCCAGTCCCCTGTTGGTTGGGGCCAAGCAGCCAATGTGCATCTCTGTTGATCTTAGTAGCAATTTTACTGCAACTACCAGTGCCTACCAAAACAGCAGCAATCCCATCTTTGATTGCAATGTTCACCTGATGTTAATGAAAATACCTCACAAAAAAGCCTCCAGATTCCCTACTTAGCATTTTTTCCCTTCCATCAGTTAGTACCAAACATAGTGAAATTTCTGTATTAGGCAAATCCCTGAATTCACTAACTGATTTCAATCAAAACGTTAAACCATCATTTATATGTACTTCAGGACTATGACCTAAATATTATTTTGGTTTAAAATTAGAACGCTAATGTGCATGACAAGCAGGACTCTGCTGTGAGCATCTTCAAGTTGCAAACTTTGCTTCTAGCTTATTTTACTTTACAGGTCTTGTCTCAGTAATGCTATCTTGTTATATTGCACATATATTGCACACTGAACCTACTAAACCAACAACATTTTAGGGGAAAATGCACAAACATTTGTTATAGTAGGATTGACCTTCTGCTTCCTACTGCTTTCATGTATGTGTTTTCTCTTGGAAGAAGAACCTGATAAAAGCATACTCAAATTACAAATTATTCTGCTGACCACAAAATTTGTTCTAAGTTGTGCCAGAGAATGAGTGGCATCCATTTTGTGTGTGCAGACATGCCTAAAGAACTAAACAGTCCTCCTTTCCCTATTTTTTACCTCTCCTTAATTGATTTGGAGTTTGGTGGGAATGATTAATAAAATGACAAAGTCAATGACCCAAAGGAACCACTAGATTACAAAAAAATAATCCTTCATGGCAAAGACATAACTGATTACAATCCAATCTAGTAAAAGTCCCCTCTACAAGTCAATGCAATCTCTTTGCCTCAATGAACGAATTACATTAGCACTCAATAAATTCTCACTAAGATTACAGTGGCCTGCAATTTAATGAGTCCATATATTCTACTCAGCTGGAATGTCCTAGTTAAAGACGTTGGATGGACGTTTGAGTTAGGCCATTTCTCATTTCAAAAAGGCTTTATATTAATGGTTTGTTTGTAGATATATGTAATTCTAGTTTTAACATTATTTACTTCAGCAGCCAGCCTTGAGAACCTCTTTTACTTGTCTATATCCTTCAACCTTTCTCTGCTCTAACAGACTGCTAAGCTTTCAGCTCTTGGATGCCAGCCATTAACAGCTGAGAAATGCACATCATTTAAATGCCCAGCTCAAACCTGTAGGTGAAATTTCATCAGATAATGCTTAGTTTACTCCATGAGAGTGTCCTATTCCCCCATCCTCCTCTATAGAATATGAACCAATTAATAAACTATTGGCATGCAAATAGTGCCCATCTTTCTGTCAAGACATCTGCAGTAAGGGTTGGTTAGTAACACAAAAATCAGGACTGATCCAGCAATGATTGATTTCTCTTTCCTGTTACTGTATGGAGAATAACCAAGCAGGCCCTGTGAAGTGGGTATCTCCAGAGGTGTAGAGTATATGATAATGGCAGGGCTGGGTTCAATAGTGGAGCAGGGGCAAAACCCTGCAAAGTCAGCCTTGAAGACTGATCTCCACAGGAATGGCAGGCAGGGTTGTCTTTTGTCTCCAAAGCCCTGCACAGGTGCTCTGAGATATGCAGATCAGTCAGGAACCTGTTGTGTATAATCAATGGGGCCCAAATGTTGAAGAGAAGTGAGCACAGGGACATGGTGCTTCCTTTTCTCATGCTCTCCCAGTAAAACTGTACCTATTCCTTGACTCCTATAACCCCAAACCCTTGAGGACAATGTTTTTCTGTGTGAAAAGACAAAACTGCATGAACTGGTTGAAGGGATGAAGGCAAAACAGAAAGGCAGTCACTTACACTAGGACAAGCATCTTCTCCTTGCTGTCCCACCAAGATATACAGTGTATCATCCTTCTGGAGGTCAAAAATTCCCAGCACAGACACGCCGTGGGACCGCACCATGGTGTTCTTCCCTCCTTTCCCACCAGCAGCTCCATAGCCTGAGATGCTGCAGAAAAAAGTAAACAAGAGGCTGGCACCCGAGTTGACCCAGACAGGTGGAAGGGAGCACAAACCACTTCTGAGCACTGAGCGTTTTGCACACCTGAACACAGTGGCACAGAGCTGTGCCCTGAAGTCCTGACATTCTAAATAAATCTAAACCCAAAGCCTGAAGACTGGTTTTCTGCTCTCTTTGAATCTGTGAGCTTGGGTAGCTATGAAACAGATTCTTTCACATTGATTCTTGGGCAAACACTACTGAGAACAGAGTAAGCAACTCCCTATAGTTTCTAGCTTTAATATATGAAACACATCTTGTTTCCCAGAAGGCACATCCTTGAGAAGTTTGCAGCAAGGAAGAGAAAGAACAGAAGCGGGAAAACTGGTAAAAACAGGACATATGGCTAAAGAGAACATTAAGCATGAGATTGACAGAGGGAGATTTGAGAAAGCAGGCAGCATAACTGGTCCTGGTAGCATGAACCAGATGGAAAACAGCTCTCTTATTCCCAGGACCAGAGGAATACAGAAAGAAGAGTAGATGGAGATGACACTACCTGCAGTAAACAAGGAAGGCAAAAACTCCGTGGCTAAACTCATGGTGACCAGGAACTGTCTCCAGCCAGGAGTGGGCAGGACACTCACAGGCTGCTGCAGTCTCAGTTAAGGCTCTGGGATTTTTATTTCAAGCAGTCAAGATTCAGAGGTGCTTACCATTGCTGATGTACCTGAAGATGTGGCTGTAACACTGCATTGCTCAGCTCCTCCCTCTCCCTTTCTAACAGTGGACATACTTTTAGCAAAGGATTTCAAAGCACTTTTTAAAGATCATGAAAAAATACACATCTCTGCTGCAACAAAACATGGAGTTACGCAGCTTCATGAGTAGGTGAATGAGAGTACAGTAATTCAGTTTAGATCTGAAATAAGCAGGCAATTCTCCACTGACATCAGTAACTTTCCATCTATTTCTGTGAGAGCAAAATTGCACCTGGAGCACATAACTAGAGACTGCAGGACTGAGAACTCAAAAACTCTGCTTCCTACCAGGCACAGTGTAGGTGCTCTGCTTTAACACCTCCTTTCCTCCAGCAACTGGCTGCTCTCTGCCCAGCATAGTCCTGCCTGCAAACAGGCCATGTCTCATAAAGCATATTAGATCCTGGCAATGTGACATGATTATGTTCATGCCACTGCTGATAACCAAAGCAATCCTCAGTTAGGCTGTACTGGAGCCAGCAGAAAAAGTGATGGACACAGCACTGGGCCACTGAGCAGATGCTGCATGAATCTGAAGACTGAGTTGATTTGCTGTAGAATTTTGTAATGGCTCATGAGGTGCACTACCAAGCACAGCAAGCTGGCAGGGCTAATTGGCTGCTAGTAGGGGCCATACTTTTCCATGTAAGAACAGATTTTGCCTACAAGCAATGATGTCAGAAAGTTCAGGAAACCCAGTCTGACCTCATTCAAAGGCTGCAGACAAATAAAAGCCAGTAGATTCAGGTGACAGTCATTCCCTATTCAAAACGGGTGTCACTATTTAAACAGTTATCTTGACTTCAAACTTTAGCAGGATTCCTTTCAATAGGAACAACTTTTGTTTACAGGAGGAATCGTTTTAACCATACTGGCCCTTAAGAAAGGTTCAGCCCACCCAGAGCAAGAACACAGAGTACCTTCCCCTGCCTTTCTTCTTTTCTTTTACTATGACACTTGTAGGATCTGAAAAAGAAGCGCACACCTTCAGGAAGGTTCAGGATGTGCAGAGTGCAAACCAGGCTGTGCAAACCAGGGCTGGAGAAAAACATGCACCACGACATCCAGGTTATGGGAAACACTGGAGCTACTTTTGAGAGTACAAGAAAATGCTGTGCCTAGGCTGGCTGACTCAGAATGACACTATTTTGCACTTCACTTGGCTGTGTTCTTGTGCCACCTTACATGAAGGGACCATAGAGAAGAGAGGATAGTCGAAGTGACCACAAATGGGGCACTCGGCAAAATGGACCAAAACCTCTTCCTTTAAAAATGGAAAGAGGTTGGATCACAGATGGTAATGTGTAATTTATTACAGTTCACTTCTCTCATACTTGGTCACAGACCTAGATGACCAGACCTTCTGAATGCTGGAAGGAAATATGAAACAAAAAATACTCTTTTATAATGTTTAACTTCATTGTTATAGAATGTGAAGTCGCATGGGAGTGAACCAGAGCATGCAAAACTCCAGTTTTCAAATGTGGGCACTACAGTATGTGGCAGCCTACCCAGGCCTTCACAGATGGTAGGGTTTTCTGGGTGTGGTTGGTTTGTGCTGGCAGAGTTTCGTGCAAAATTGAGCTGTCTGTATTTTAATAAGGCATATTCTGCCTCATGTTCACAAAATCGATCTCCTTCTTATGTAGTTACCAGGGGTGTACATTACACAGTGTAAAACACACAGATATGGCAGAACATGAGCGATCTTGGGAACCCAGCAGCCAGCAGGAGGGTTTTCTCTCTGTGTTAGGTGTTTCAACAGTGCCCATCAGGAGAACTTACAGGACCCACACTGCAGCAGGACCGCGGGGCAGAGCTGAACACAGGCAGTGAGTCCAGACTCTGGGAAGCCCTGGAATTGATATTGCAACTTGACATTTTCCTAGGGCTATGCTATGCTGGCAGACTCTGCTGCCCCTTCAGCAGACCAGAATCAGGAAGATGTCAAGTTAATTTAAGCCCACAATTGCCTCCTGCTTTTCCCAGGCTGTGAATTTTCTGCTGTAGCCTTAAGAGGTGCAAAAGAGAATGTCATCCCTTTATATATATATTATGCACGACATTTATACATCTATTATCTATACAGAACCTAAAAATCTGTTAGGTCATTTATAGGACTTCAATAGACAGGTCATTCCTGCAGGGCCCAGGGTTTGTCTTGTGCAGCAAAAAATCAGCCAACAGTTGCACAGGAATTCTGGCTCTTCTTGGACACTGATATTAAAGAAATTACAGTCCTGTAAGCTTTTGGGCTGTTTTGACTGTTCTTTTTTGGGCTGTACTTTATAACCATATTTACTGGATGTTGGTTCTGAAAAATTCTATTCACCTCAGGCAACTCCTTGTTGACAGCTGGGCAAAATATCATTAATGCTTTTTGCATTACCATCAATCCTTGTAGGAACAGGCACTCAGGCAGAACTTGTGCCTAGCCTAGCCAGTTTCTCAAAACTGCTTTACCCTAGACCTCTGTTAGAGACTGATATCTAGCCTCAACATTAACATTGTTTTTCAATATAAAGGAAAAAAAAAGATGGGACCAGAAAATTGTAACTGAAATTTGTTCAAAGCCTTCAATGGACTGTTTTGCTTTGAAATTCAAGATACCATCATTGGTTTCAATATGGAATGCTGCATAAAAAACCACCACAAGACAGTCACTGATTCAAACTGACAGCTCTGCTTACAAAGTGATGCATGCAATGGCTTCATGTTACCATTCAGGCACAGTGAACTACACTTCAATTGTACTTCTTTCCCCAGCAAGAGCAAAAAGAAAAAAATGATTGTTAAAAATCTGATTAAGTAGCATCAAACCGTATCTGATCATCTGTCTTTGAAAATAATTCCACAGGGGGATTTAAGTGTTAGAACCCTCAGTATCACAGAGCCTGCCATTTAGGTGGCTGGCTTCCAAAATCAATTCTACAGAGGTAAGCCAGGCTTACAAGCTCAACTTGCTGTGTCTAGATTCAAGAAAGTGAAGATGCTGAGCAGAGGTTGATGTAAGCTGTGCTGTAAGAAATGCTGACACATGATTGTGCCTTCCATGCCAGGTGAAGGGTGGAAAAAACTCATTTTGATCCCAGAGCTCAATGAATGACATATGGGAAATGTATTCCTCTTGGTCTGGGTAGGTGAAAATGCTTCATTTTCAGCTACTGATAGAGCTCTCCCAGCCTGTAACCGTTTAGGCTAAAGATTTGCCTGCCTCAGAAAGTTTCTTCTCTTTCACCAAAAAGCTGCATCTTCCAGGGAACAAATCTGAGATTGGAGAGACTGGAAATCACAGGCTCAATGAGAAGTAAAACCCCAGTAGAAGAGGCCAAACTTCTGAATGTAATACTTCAGAAATGCCTAGCATGTAACTGCAGCTTGGATAGTTTCAAACACAGATACATCACGACAGTCAGAGACAGTTCCCTCACCTGTATGTGTTGGTTGCTGGTACTCTCCAGATCTGAATGCCTTGGAGAATCCCTTCAGCACCCACGACCACTCTGAGCTTGGAGTTCCTGTAGGCATCATTGCACTGGCTCTGTGTGGGGCCATAGGGTCCACTGGCACCACAGGTTGTGAACAACCACTGATCTGAAAGGAGGACATAGGCAAAGCATGACCCCAACACCCAAAGGTCAAGTAGTTGTTCTGCTTATCTGCTCTGCTTGTTGGACCAAGTGGAGAACCTGGACTTGAGGTTTTAACCCAAACAAATACAGAATTCTTTTAAAAGACTCATAGTGTTATGTATCTCAGTATGACAGATTTTCATCAACATCTCCTGAAATCTATCACAGCAAAAAACCATGGTTTTATTTTTCCTAAGGCTCAAAAAGGCAAAGAGCACAGAATAGAGAAAAATGCTGGAGAGTCCACCCAGTTTCAGGCTCTGCTCTCTGGGCTGTTAAGTGCTCATTCATAATCTCAAGGCTGGTGCATTCTAGCCCTTTCAGTTTCTAGAGACGTTTGGTTATTGAATTTATTTTAAATGAGAAAGTAACTGTTAATTAGATAAAAACATGTAAATACAACATCATCACAGTGATTAAAACATAACAATAGATTAATTGCCTTTTGAATAATTATTTGCTCACAAGAGACTCAAATTAAGCTTTAGAAAGCAAAACACCTGACTGAGGCCTGTAAAACAAGCATCCAACTCTGCATTTTCTAGGCCAGATCTGTGGGTGTAAATCAATGCATCCCTATTACAGCCATTTCCATCAATTGGAAGTACTAGTCCTGTACAAATAGATTTCTAAAAAAAGGCTTTGCTAATCTGTGTATCCAAAAAATCTAATTTAAAAAATTTGAATACATGATGGTGAAAATTACGTACTTTTCTTTAAAGATTCATTTTAGGGGCAGCACAGTCCCAAGACCACAAAGCTTTTGTAAAACCCACCTTAAGCTATTTTCTAGTATATCAGGAAATACTTCATATATAAGCAGAACTAAGATCTAGATGGTAAATAAGTGGACTAAGTGTTTTTTGTGAACATGACATGATTTATCAAACATACTTATTAATAATCTAATATACACAATCTAATAAGCTCCATTAGGTAGTTTTACTGCCATTAAAGAAAAAAGATTTGAAAGACATCTGAAGTTTTTTCTACAAATTATGTTGGTCCAGTTAGCCTTCCATATGGCCTTTTCAAAGGGCACCATTTTCCCACCAGCTTCCACAAAAGCAATGCAGACTCCTTCACTGGTGATACTAATTAGCTCAGACAGGGCATTAATTGGACTCAATGTCCAGGAGCTGGACTCAATGATCCTTGCAGATTCCTTCCAACTTAGGATGTTCTATGATTAGCTTGATCTGCTTCTTGGAATTCGGAGCTACTGTCTAAGCTGATGTGGTCTAGAAATTATGGTCTGCATGAGCGAGGCCAAAATTCTACCATTACTGTTACTGGAGGGGTTCACCCTCCAGAAATACAAGAAAACACGTTCCTTAGCCAGAAAAGACATCTGAATTATCTTTTCACAAACTAATCCTAAAGTTGAGCTAAATTCCTTCCTATAAAAAAAGTTCAGTGAACGAAATTGATCAAAGAATTTGACAGGACTTTAAGAAATAAAGTGACTAGTATTTCTGAAAAATGTCGGTCATACTGTGTTGTGCAAAACTACCACTCTTTAAGAAAATTTCCCAGTCTAAGTACTGCTGAGAGAATAATCCCTTCTGACTGAAAAATCTACACCACCTTTCCTCAAAACTCCCCTGCAAAGGCCGTCTACTGATTTTGCCACTGTTACTTGTTTCATTTACATACTTATTTCACTTATTTCTCCAGTCCCTCTGCAATGGGTGGCAATAATAAAGTCTTAAAATCATTAGACAGCAAATGGAAGAATTCCCCTCTACTCCTTTGCAACCCCCCTAAACCCCTAAAACAGCAGGTAAGAGGGTAAAGGCACCTAAGGAAGCAGGGTCTAGAAGTTACTAAAGTAAAATGCTTCAGTAGCTCTGGTATCAACAGTCTGGCACCAGAAGTTACTTGTGTTTATCCTTGCGAACTCCACCCCAAAGCCAAAGGAAAATCTCACACTAACTGGAAGATGAGAGATTCATTCTGTCAGCTATCACAGTGATTTAACATTGCAATACCCCAGTGGGCTTAGCCACCTGCACTGAAACATATGTTTAGTAAAGCAGGCAGGTAAGTGGAACAATAAGAAACCATTTGGATGTCTCCAGTGAAATATCAAACATTGTCCCAAAGGCAGATGCAGGTGACCTTCAAGGGGACAATAAGCCCAAAACATGAGAGAATCAAAATGAAAAACTGGAATTGATAAAACCTAGGACAGACCATAGCATGTACAGACTGCTGCTGTGGTTAAGCTTTACATTTCTGATTCAGCCCCTTGAAATAAAACTCGTTCCTTAGGTATCTGCTTACCTGATTGGCAAACTTATCTCTGGACGATTCCACATGTAATACACAGCACTGCTGGACCTGAAACTGGCTGCTCTTGCCTCCCACTAGCTTCCAGGGACAGGGGATCAGTGAACTACATCTTAGTCCAAAATACTTTGAACTGGCTTTCTGGTTCCTTAAAAGCCCTGGTGGAACAGAACGAGAATGTCCTTCTGCTACAAACCTTATGCCTTCAGGCTCTGAACTGAAGCAACGAGAAAAACTTTTTTATTTTCTGCCTTTAGGGCAGACTAGAGGGGGCTCACTTCCAGTGCAGATGCAGTATCAGGGCAAGGGCAAATATTGCTGGTAATTTGAGATTTGTCCATTTGCTCTAATATATTAGAATGTGGCTTTTAAGAGCTTGAGAGGATGGGGAATGAAAAACCACAGATATGTTATGCCAGGGAGTATGATGTAAGGAACCTGGAGATGACTGAGCACAGGAAGTGCTATCTTGGATTTCATAAATAGTCCTGTTGTAATGGACACAGTGGTGATACAAGATTGTCTGTAAAGCCTCCCAGGTTCAGAGCTGCTGCAGCCAGTGCTAGCAAGAATATTTACTTGCTTTATTCAGGTAGATGGTAGACAAGAACAGGAAAAGATTTGTTTCAGAACTAGCAGAGCTGGGTAGTAATCTTCGCCCAAAACATTGCAGAAGGATGTCTGGCCCAAGTGAAGTCCGTGGGGAGACTGTACCTGATTCAAACCAGCAGGGATTTTAGTAAAACCTACTGCCAGTTGTTGCACGATCTCCTCATTTGTCATTGCTGCACTGATGTGCAAACAGCCCTACTCCTGTTTATAAACACTGGAAGCCAGTCCAACATGGATGTTGGGGTTTTAAAAAGGGGTTCTCCTTTTTTTTCTTTCCCTTTTTCTCTTAAAATTTTTTTCCCCATACGTGTTGCTAGGAAACAAATTCCTGAGTACTTAAAAGAGACAGAAGACCACCCTCTTTTACCTGGGATTTTATCGTGCAAGGCGAGAGGCCATGAGATTTGAACTGAATAAAAGACGGCAGATAGGACCCCTAGCTCTCTTGTTCTTCCGGCATTAGAGGGGAGAGTAGCTGCTCTCGTGGTGCAGAGAATCCATCACTTTGCAGGCTTGCTGCCAGAAAAGCCCGGGATTCCAAGCCCGCCTTTCCCTGCCCCGCCGGGAGCCGGGCGGCCCCTCCGCCGTTCCTCTGCCGCTGCTTCGCTGCCCTGCACCCCACACCCCCTGCCTGCCGAGAGCTCCCGGGGTTCCCGCTGCAGCTCCAGAGCTTGATACATCTC
>VZRO01003317.1:1289-130285 GCA_013397915.1 Daphoenositta chrysoptera | reverse complement strand
TATATATATATATATTAGTAAAGAGCTGTTATTCCTATTCCTCATATCTTTGCCTGAAAGCCCTTAATTTCGAAATTATAATATTCGGAGGGAAGGGGGTTGCATTTTCCATTCCAAGGGAGGCTCTTGCCTTCCTTAACAGACACCTGTCTTTTCAAACCAAGACAATGGAACAGCTTTGTCACTGAATTAAACGGGACATAATACAATACAGGAAGAAGTTGCTCCTCATTTCAAGATAATTAGGACAGATGGATCTTAGTTACAATTCTTGATACAGACTAAAACCCCCACACTTAAGCCCCCTCTCCTCTCTCACACATTTCACAAAGCCAGCCCTCAGTGTGCAGATGTAACAGCAGTCCAAGATCTGAAACCACTAACCCAGTAGCAAAACAGAATACTGCCTACCTTATTAACCCACCACTTCTTTTTTAAAAGTAAGATTTCACTCCCTGCAAAGTATTGATTTTCTCTTGATTCTAGAAATGACTGCAGCATGTCTTATGAGCTTGGAGAGAGCATTTCTACAGGTTGCTGCAAGCCACAGCAGTTTACAGTAATTCAGTTTGAAGCATTATTTTAATCTCCAAAGACTAAAGCAGCAGCACTGAATCGAAAAACCTTAAGTAGCTTGGTGAGAAGCATAGATATTTTCCATCTGTGAGTAACTATGGTCTGTTGCATAGTGCACAGCACATCCCTCCTTCTTTCTGCAGTGTGTGGCAGGGTAACACTGCCAGCACCTCACACACCAGGGGATGAACAGCAGGACTCTCCAGGCTAAACCTCCCCAAAAAACTAGCAGATTGTAGAATTCTGCCCAGCTTCACACAAGTTACATACACCCAGTTTCCAGAAAGAGCTGAGCATTCCCATGACAAAAACCAACAGGTAGTTTAATGTAGGGTCCCTATATATTCTGCCATTGGTAGCTGCAAGATGCTACCTGGGTTTAAAAAATTGAAATCTCTGTTTGAGATGGGGGAAGAAAAGAAGAAGTGGAGATCACAGTGAGATTCAGATTGGGGTACTATATTTCAGTGAATAATTTATACATCAGTTCAGTTTGATAGAATCCTCCCTTTTAAAAGAAACATGGCAGAGGAAACATTAGGTTTCTGCCTGTTCACCCACTCACCTGCCCTTCTCAGGCTCCCTGGCAAGCTCCCCAGTACATTGGCAAGGTCCAACAAGCAACATTTTGAAAAAAAAAAGTCATTTTAGCTCTATTAAAACAATTGAAAAAAATTATTCCTTCATAACTTTTCTTTCCATAATGAATTTACTGATTGATATATTTACACACACAGTCGCTCATCGTTTTGCACAGCAGAAATTCTAGGTTTCATGCAGTTTGTAGATACATGAAATGCACAGTGATCAGCTTGCTGGATTTCAGCCACAGCAAAAGGGAGTGATATCTTGCTCTTGGAAAACAAAACTAACAAAGCCCCACAAGACTTGAAATGACTAATTTGTTTGAAGCTCTGATACTACTTGCAGCCTGAGGCAATACTGCTGCAGGCACTGCTGCAAATAACAACCAGCAACACCGAAGAGAAAACCGTGGAGCAAAGCCTAAGGCACATTTGTACTTCTAACATAAAAGCAATTTCACTGGCACATGTACAGCACACAAACTCCATGCTACAAAACCGACACAGGCATTTTGGCTGTACCTCAAGGGCCTAAACGTATTAACTGGCATTTCTTAAATCAAGCTGGTTTGAACCTAGTTTAAGCTCACTCGTGACCAAAACTTCAGTGATTTGAGCAAACTGCCAACCAAGCACCATGGTACTTGGCTTATTTTGGAACCTAGAGTAACATGCTAGTGAAATGCATCAGTGCTTTAAAACAGTGTGTAGACAGTTTGTGGAACTTGCTGTGACAACCTCTATTCAGACCAAAAGGCTATTTCTACTTCCAGTAGAGTAAAAAGCCACATTAATAAGGGCTATAAACCTTTACTTGTATAAACCCTCCAGTGGCTAAACTTCTGGAGGCAATTAATTCTTCCTCAGAGAGTACATTTTACCTCTTCTGCTCAGGCAGATGTCATCGAGCTTGATGCCATGAACAAGCAGAATGTTTGCTTCACCTATTTGTAAAAACTTCCATAAGCCTCCCTTGCAATATTTGGCCAATATGGGAAATCAGAGGCTTAGAGGAAACTCTCCACCTTAATCTTCACTAACATTGGGCTGCCACTGGCACCGTGGGCTGTGTGGAGAGCTGTAGATTTTATTCAGTGCATGAGCAATCTCAGTTATGCATTACCAATAATTCCAGGGTTGGTCCGCACTGGAAGTCTGTAGGCAAAATATACTACAAGCATATATAAGAAACATGCTTAGTGAGGTATGGATTTCAATTTTGCTTTGGGTACTGCCATTTAACTCTGTTCTGTGAGCCGTAATTGGAGATTATTACCTTTCCCAGGATTGAATTTGCCAGAGATTAATGGGGCAGGGGGTTGAAAGATGATGGTAAACGGCAGAACTAGGTTGTGCTCACAATCACAGTCCCTGACCTGTTAAGGGTGTCTACAAAATGGTATTAAGGGGATATAAAATGATCATGGAAATTAGTGAGTCTTGCCAGCAATATGAGAATCAGTTACAGAGGTATGGCTAGACTGAGAGAGGTTGGCTTTCCCACTTTTTATGGAGTTACTATTTCTGCCTCTATTTTCTAAATGAAGAGGGCAATGGAAGGCTTGGACATGTTTTTCAGTTCAACAAGAACATCTGCAGTGATGACAAATGTATGCCAGATTGATCCTGAGTATCATTTCAAAGGAATACTCAAAAGCTTGATTCATGCTTTAGATTTTTCTCAAGTGTCTATATATAGGGAACACTATCAGGGCGTCCTTTTAGGAAATTGTGGTCAGTGTAAGAGGGTAAGGGCACTACTGGCTTTGGACAACAATGAGAATGCCTTGTTTCTTGCCACCTTCTGAAACCAGACACTAACAAAGCAGCATGAAGAAAATAATTTCTTTTCCCTTAAAGAGTCTTCCATAAGAGTGTTAAGTGATACATGCTACCAACTCTTTGGAATTCTTTTGTTCATAATTATAAAGGATGGTAGAAATGTACGTTAGAAAACAAGGACCAAGTTGGGTGGAGGTGGAAAAATTATTTCAAAACACTTTCTGAGATTTATAGCAGTTTCTGTACAATTTAAACTGCTGTTCTTAAGAGTGAGCAGCTTTGAAATTTAGGCCTGAAACCTGTGAATTGCCCTGTTTATTTCAATTGCATGATTAACTCTAGAGAGCAATTATGCCAATTCAACTTTGCTAGGTTGTAGCTGGTTGCATGCTGATTTTCAGTATTGCGCCATTGCTATTTTCAATCCTACAGAGAAAGCAAGTGAAAACACTGCAATAAAGAAATTCACACCTACATATTCTGAGATCCCACTGTTGTGTCTGAACATTTCCAGCACTGTTCAGAATGTTACATTTTCTGGGGGGAGGGCACTGTGCTGTTATTCACTGTGTTAATTGATGCATAATACAAAAGTACAATTCTGCAGATACCTTTATTGCATTATACCAACAGTTCAGTTAGTATAATTGCACACAAAGAGCAACCAAATGTAATTTTCTTTTACTTAATACTTGCTCCGCTGTTCCTTTCAGCTCCTTCATCTCATTAACTAATGTGACTGAGAGTTCTTCCGAGAAACAGCCGTGGAAGTACTCAAAACAGGACTCTCCCTGGTGGAAAGCACAAGATCTGTGCAACCACTAAATGCTGTGGGGAAGAGACTGCAGGAAAACCGTAACCCAATCTGGATGAGAAAATATTTTGATGGCAGTTTTCATGCAAGAAATCAGGGATGCACAATTGCTGGTGGATATGCAGAGCAGAAGGGACAAAACAATACAAGATTTAAGGGGAAAAAAGGTTAATATTTTTGCACATTGCACAACATGCCATTTTTGTACTGTGTGTCCTGACACAAATAAGTTGTCAGTGGGACAGAAAAGAAGCTGAAACATCAAAAGAGAGGCTATCCTCATGGTATTTAAAGCCTATTCAGAAGCACAAGAAATCTTTAATTAAAGCTTGATTGCTCTGTGTCTTGTTATCTCCTTTCGCCTACTGAGAATCCTATTTTGACTCCTTCAGTTTCCATGATAGTAATTTGTTTACCTCAAGTTCCTCATTATTGCTCACTGTATCTTTATATGCCCAAATTTCCCATATTTTAGCCTTGTGTATAAAAGGAAAATGCATTGGTTTGATACAAATTGACTTTTTAATTGGTAGTTGAATAATAGTATGGTTTGAGAAGCTTTCAGTTTTACTTAAACTAATACCTAATCAATTTAAAATTAAAGCCAAAATAAGCCTGGGTTTACAAGAGAATGAACAGCACCCAGCCTTTTGTACAGATTTAACCACCTCAATGAAAAATACTGGTTCCATTAAAGCTGTTTCAATCTTCTGGCATATGCAGACCTTGTTACAACTTTTTTTCCAGGCTGCTTCTAGAATCAAGTTTCACCTGCAACCTTTCAGCAAGAAGCAGTATTCCAGCAAATAACACATTATTAGTTAATTGAAAAGGAAACTATCTGCATTGTCCTGTGAATATCTATCTAATGGCCACCTTGCACTACAAGTAACTGTGTGTCTTGAAAACCAGCAATTTTTCTGTGCTGGTCCTGGTCATCAAGAAATTTGAAAGAGTCACAGCACCACTTTAGTTGTATGCATTTCACGTCTTATTCTACCCAGTGTGTTCATTATCCCACGTGTGACACACTGCTGTGGGTAACACATTTCTGGAAGCTTTAGGATCTTTGACAGTGGCTGTACTGTGTGTCTGAATCTCCTGTGTGCATGACCCGGTGGCACTCTGAGCCATGACCAGCAGCAGCAAGGCTGAAGAAGCAAGTCAGTAGATACAGGGCCTGAGAACAGAGAGGACAGGGAGGCTGGTGGTGCTGACCATCACTTCTGCTGAAAATGGATTTCCAAGAACAGATAAAAGCAGCAGGTATGTGTAAGAGGTTGTGCTCAGATCCAAAGGAGCAAATGGAGAGCCCATGCCCTTGAAAACAATTGAGCTTCTTTGGATTTAATGTTGTGTAAACAAAGTGGTACCTTGTCTTTCAGACTGTAGCTCCTGCTGTGAAGGCAGAGCTGGCTTGGGGACTTAGGGAGAGCATTTTATTATCCTGTTGTCTCATCAGCTTTAGGAACACAGTTCTTTGTTTTAGTATGATTTCTTAAGAAGGAAATATTATAGTACGTGATCCATCACACAAGTCAAAGATCCTATTAGCTGTAATTACTTTTAGCTGAGCTCATATTGGTCAGTGCAATCTTTGGAACTTCAGGGTGGTGCTGATGCTGTTGGTTTACTCACACAAAAGGAAATATGTGCCCATCAAAGGAAAGGCCTTGACAGACTCAGCCTGAGGTTTCTTAAATGCATTACAGGATGCAGAAAGAAACAAGATTAAAGCCGGGTAAAACGCATAGCCCAGGGACCAAACAAGCATCTGCAGTGCTTCCTGACAGCAAGCAGGGGCTCAGCAACACAAAGGGAAAAGGGGTTTGGTGTTGCAGAGACCCCCAGAAATGCAGTGACTTTCACTGGAAGAAGCTGCCATTCAGCTTCTCCATTTCTGCCCTGTCTACTCCGAGGGCATGAGGGGAGAAAATTGCTGTAGGAGTGATTTCAAACCCCAAGGGCTAGAGACAATTTTAGACAGAATATGAACAGGACCAAGGATAAAGCCCAGAAAATAGGCAAGCTGTTTTAGATTGGAATTGCCTTGAATTTTCACCCCAAGGTCATCACAAATTATTTTAATTCCTCAAAGTACCTCAGTGACCTTCTCTTCTACCCTCATGCAATCTGATTCCCTTTATTTCTACTATCCAAGCCTTTCTTTAAATTGAATTCCTCAGATAGGACAGGGAGCAGAAGAGCTAGATGATGTCAGGTCTAGGGAGAGGAAGGAAATAACAAAATTCTCAAAGAAATTTACAGCCACAGGATTTCTAGCCCACGCACACGTTACATTAACTTTGCATGTAAAATCTAATGTTTTTTCTGTTGCTAAAACAGTAGGTACCCTGGAAGGAAATGTAGAGCTGCCTTAGGAAACTACATCACCACCTACAAAAAGTCAGCCAGAAATCCATAATCTACACCTGCCTACGGATCCTACCACAAGATCACTGACCCAAGGGCAATACTGAGAGCACTTAAAAGAAAACTCCACTTACAGGCAGGAAACAGAGATACAGACACTGAAGGGAGGACTTCAAAGGATCTTCAAAGAGAGCATATAAAGATACTTTTGGAAATTATACCTTTGTGACAGCCCAAGCTCACACACAACATCTGTAATAGAGCTAAATACAACCTTTATAGCTGAAGTGCAGCTTCACCCAGCCCAGAATCCTCTCATATGGGCTCATTGCCCCTGTCTCGCTCCCTTGATGCTCCTGGCAGTGCTTCTGCACTTTTCTTCCTGTGTGATGCTCAGGACATAAATATCAGTAAACTCCATGTGATGGCAACTCAGCCTACCCTGCAGGCTGTCCCCTCAGCCTCTGCTGCCAGAGCTCGCTTCACAAGAGAGCTCAGGCAGCAGCAGCTGCCCCTCTGTGGCAGCACGGAGTGGCCTTGCAGGTCCAGCTTTTCAGGGAGCCTTTGAAGGCTGTGTGGGGCTTTTGGCCACACTGACCAGACTGCTGTCAGCATCAGAGCTACCACCACTAGTTCATGCACTTCAACAGAGCACTTGCAGGTAGCAAAGTGAAACACAGCCTAGAGCAGAACAGATGCAAAGAACTCAGGTAGAAGAGTGGGAGAGAAGCAGGCAGAAGGAACAAGTCCTTAGGCTTACTGACAGAGCAAAGGAGACATACATCAACCCCATTCTCTAACTTAAGAGGGGTGGTATTTCAAATTGGCAGGTAAGTAGCTGGCTCTAAGAGAGGAGAAACAGCTTCACACAGTGCTGAGGGTTGCAGTTTTAACAAGTGCTTGTCTCTCCTGTAGCTACCCCTCACTTCCACGGTCAGCCCTGCTGGCCCAGGTAGGCTGGAGGTTGTGGCTGCTTGAACCAGTTCAGGAAGAAAGGCCGGCAAGTAGGAGGGAAGGAAGCAGATTCAAATGGAAATGCACCTTTAAAGCCCAAAACAGATACTGTGGGTATGTGGGAAAGCCTGGGAGAGGAGAGAGGGAAACATCTGGGAGACAGCGCTGGGACGGTGAAGGCAGGGAAGAGAACTCTTGAGTCTTTTTGGCTCACACCATCACAGTTATGTTGGAAAGAGGAGCTGAAGGGTAGGGGGGAATAAAGTAACATGAACATACAAGACTGACATTTCTAACTAAATAAAAATCATATTTTAAAAATAAAGTCCAATGCTGTACTGTTTCAAATGGACAATGAATAGTTTACTGAAAAAGTGAGGCTGTATGTTAGTTCTAACCAAGTCTATATTAACTAGAGTTGGGTGTTCAGGTTAACAAATGCTGAACTCAGTCAATTTAGACACTTCACTTTGATTCCTGCCAATTTTTAGATGAACATGACACCAAACAAACCTATCTGACAGTTTTAAATCACATTTTGCTTAAAGAAGAGGCCACTTCTGGTTCTTACACCAGCTTGCAGTCAAAATCCAAGTTATAGTTAGCAGCTAAAGGCAATTCCTTTCTAGAACTTGTTTTATTTTGTTTCTAAGGGACCTGGGAAAAGCTCTAAACAAAGGTTTTTGGGGAAAAAAAATTGCATTTAGCCACATCTAACTGAAATCTGTGCTAGTTGGAAATCTATCTGATGATGCTTCTCAGACTCGACAATTACCTGCTGGATCGGAGAAGGGGGCACTGCTGAGCTGGAGATTTCCCAGGAGCTTTTTTTCCCATTCAAACTTCTTCTGGCCACCTCTACTGGTGAGCAAATTGCTTGAGTCTGGAGTGCTACCTCGAGGTGTCTTCTCTCCACTGACTAGGAAACAAGAAATCACAGATCGGTTTATGGCTGAGGGGGACTGAGTCAGTATGTAAGCCAAAATTGAAGCTACAATAAGGGCTGCAGACTTCTGTGCTGAGAATAAAAGCCTGCAGTCACAGGATATAACATTATTAAAAGAAATGGGCAGATTTACTTTCCATTTTTGTTACAGAACTGAGACAAAAGAAAAATAAACAGGAATGAGTGGTAGGCAAAACAGCAAGTGAATGAAGACACAAAGCAGAAATACAGAATACAATCTTTAGCAACTGCTATAATCTTTTTTTAGCCAGTAAAACTATGAGGAATCTTCTTTAATTCTATCCTAATTTTAAGATCTGTTTGAATACTGGAACCTGAGGTATAGTGTACTTATGCACAGAAACCAAGAGGTATTACTGTATCAATGGGGACACTCATGCCCCAGGCAATGCAAATTAGCATAACACAAAGCAGATGAAACATTCTGACTGCAGAAGTGGTTTAGTGGTTTTCAGTCTGAACAGGGCTACACAGGTCGCAGCTTCAAGCCTAGGAGAAGAAAGGATGCACTTAAGTTCTGCTGCTCAGCCCAAGGCAGAAGTTTAATTCGTTCAGAGCAGCAATTTCCCAGCCCTCATGTAAGTTGTTGGTCTGAGGTACAGAGTGACAGATCATTGAACACATTTACAAATTAAGCAATTCACTATGCATGAGATTATGAAAGATGAGTCAGACACAAATGTTTAATAAAAATCTGCATGTGGTGAAATCTGGCATCAGAGGTTTAGACTGGGCATATTCTAGAGGCCAGTCAATCACAAAGCCAGGATCAGAATCCAAATTTTTCCCCAGAGCAGTAGAGTGTGAAGATCCTAGTTTCTGATTCAGACTTAAATATGTGTCAGTCTAAATAAAATAACCTTGTTCTAATTTAACTGGGGTATTGTGCCCAATGTTATTGCAAAGTTAGTGTCAGTCACAGGATGCCTGTCCTTCCCCAGCCAGTGTCCAGCTGTCATTCATTTTGATAACTGTCACACAGCAGGCCAGGTCGTGTGGAAATCTAAAATCACAGACTGGCTTCTGCATCAGCCTGGGTGTATAGGTGATGGTTCTGCCTCAGCTGGAAGCTGCTCTCCCACACTGTATGTCTCACTGCCCTCTTATGCCAAACTGGGAACCCATTCCCTGCTCGGCACCACCAGTAAGGGGTGCACCTGAACGGGCTCCTCTGCCTAAGCACAGTGATTTCTGACACAGACCTTTACCTTTCAAGAGTCTTTTGAAGATAATGACACCCAGCCCCTTACCCACAGTTTCCAAATTTCAATTACATGGCAAATAAAAGACAAGTCACTTGCAGATGAAAGGAAAACTTACTTGTTAAATAACAGTCCAGGCTAAGGGAGACATTGTCAAAAGCAATAATGGCATCAGAGCCTTCTTCCCATGAAGCGGTGATCTGAAACCAAAACCTGAACAGATTGGAAAAAATGGGATTAATTCTGCTAAAGAACATGAAATTCAGAGCTCTTCACAATTAAATCAGTTTTTGAATGGTGGAGAAGAACTTTTCACATATAAAAATATTAAATTGATAGAGAAAGTATCCTCACTCCTAATAAGGAAAGATGATCTGAGGAGGAGAGCTATACATTTATTTAGGTAGACAGAATAAGAGAATATTGCCCCTCTTCCCTCCAGAGACAAACAGTCTGAAGGAGGGAGAAGTGTGTGTATGTGTGTGGTCAGAAAACGAAGTCCCCTGGATTCTGGCAAAATTAAAATACCAAACAAACTAAGAGAGCCCTAAGTGATTTTATTCTCACAAGTGATTTATACCCCAAAGTGTTAAGAAAAATAGGTAGGCAGGGCTCCTGAAGTAATTTGGAGCTTCTAAAAGGAACTGGCAATCAAAGGCTGAAACCATTTTAGAATTTATTTGGTGTTGATGCACCCTGTAGGAAGCAAAGGATATCTAACAGCCCTGGCAGTCACAAAAGGGAGGAACTGACACTGGGTAGTCCACAGGAAGAGCAGAACTCATTATCTCCTTATAGAAGCTGAGGAGGTTTGCCTTAAATCACTTCCTGATTTAAGGAAAGCTGGCTTTTGCCAGGAAGTTATGCCACTCTTACATTACCAGAAGAAAGATCACTGTAAATTCACCCTCAGTGATATTACAAGTCAACAGGAAGAGCAAAAATTACCCGTACCAAATACTTCAAATCTGACAGTATATTGACCATGCATTAATTTTTGTGTACCCATGGATTCAGGTTTTCTCTTAGTTTAACAAGTTCATGTTCTCTCAATTCATATCTGCCACATAAAATCATAATACTCTGCCTAGGAAAGAGAACAATTTCTGAAAGCAGCCAACCACGGCTCAGAAGTCAGATACGATGCTGAGAGGTTGCATCAAGACTATAAAAACATGAAACTATCACATGCTGTAGAACAAGCTGCAAGTGAATAAAACATATTATTTAAACCTAATTCCCTGCTGTATCTTGATGTTTTATGCCAGCGGAAGTTAAGTCGTTCATGGGTCTCTTTAATGTAGATCTGTTGCTGGTGCTTCCTGCTCTATCTTTTAGAGATAAATATTCAGTCAGAATATGAATTCTTGCAGGTGTTTCAGTTTAGACAAGAAAATGATGGCAGAACAAGGTATTTTTGAGGAGCCACCCTATTTATTTAGAAAGGCTTTAGAAAGCCTGTCTCTTCCTTGCAGCGAGAATCTTAACACTGACAGAATTTTTTTTCTTCTCACAGAGTCTGGTCCTTTCTGCATGGCACTGGGTCTAAAATATTTTCTCTTAGCTTTGTGCATGTTATTAGTATTCTTACATTAGTCTTGGCAATTCCTACTGTTTTTAAATACTACCTCTCCTTTACCAGCAAGCCAACCTCAAAACCAAAATTCCAGTGAAGTTTCCATGATCATATGCATATTTACTCTGGGACAGCATATTCCTGTTTTGAATGTGGATTTTGACTGAGCCTCCTGACTCTGTCAGCAAATGTAACTGACTTCCACGTTGTTCTCAAACACAGGGCAGCTTTTCAGAGGGGACAGTGAGGTTTGGCAAAAGCTAAAACAAGACCCCAGGGATATATGTGACTTTGAGGATATGTAGATTGAAGTGCCATCGTCTTCTGCAACTGATAAGCTACGTTCTTGCTAAGGTACAGCTGGGGACAGAGTCATAAAACCTGACACAACCAAAGCAAAAGCTCAAACCAGAAAAATCTCCTGTCAGTCTCTGAGGGCTGCAAAGGGTTTAGAACAGACCAGTCCACTCACAACAGAAAAGATTTATAAAGTTACTACACTCCTCCTTCTTTAGTTCTGGTAAAGAAAAGCAACAATGCTCCAACACTGAAATTTCTCACTCCTTGGAGATGTGCATTGCACATATGGAGAGACTTCTTTAAAACTGACTTTTTTTGTTCTAAAGACATGAACAGCTGCCATGAAAGAGCAGGTGACTGACACGAATAATAGTGGATATGGTGAAGGAAGAATATCCCTAACATCAAAAGAAACTCCAAATTGCAAGACACAATTTTCCTCGCTAAATGATCCATCTTTATCAGCACAAAAGATGGCAGCTCCATCCATACAAGTCTGAATATCATAAAAGTGTATTTTTAGCCTTTCCAAATCCATAAAAAGTGCAACTGAACACTGATGCTGCCAGCAGTCTCACAGTTCTTAGCTGGGATACCTGAAACCTCTTGTGGGTATGTCTAGGAGGCGAACTGAAAGGAACATAAAATCCTTGGATATTAAATTGGCTTCTGACTGAATTGGCTGCCCTCCCCCTGCCTCCCTCCCTCATTTGCTCTACAGCTGACATCCCACAACACTTCAAATGAAATTACAAGCTCTAGCATAAACATAAGCTGTTCTGTTTGAGACATGCCATATGAGACTTAAACAAAAGCTGTAGGACAGACACAGTGGGCTCCAATTTACTTTTTCCTGCAAGTCACAGTGCCAGCAGCAGAGACAACTGAACTGTGTGTGCAACAGGTCCTGAACACCACAGGTCACAGTCTGGTATTTTAAGGAGAACCAGCACCTACCTCAGGCTGTAAAATACAGACTACAGCTCAGCAGAAGCTTCTCCTTCCCTGTTGCGTGCTGCTGAAATGGCCAGGAAGAGGTAGGGTGGAAACTGGTTCAGCTGCACATCTTTCAGATGGCTCTGTGAGAAAATCAGTGCCCTGCACACAGTGACCCTTGGTGCTGCATTGAAGGGACCAAGTCTGGTGCATTTGATCCTCAGCCTGCTCCCTTGGGGGGCACACTGAATGCCACTTGGAGACAAGGACACTTTGATGTGAATTTATGTTTGTAAGGTGTTAAACTGAGGCTGCAAAATGAATTACAAAGACAAATAAGCAGTTCCTCTCTGTCAGCTTTTCCCTCCACTACTGTAGACTTTAGCTCAGGGAGCAGAAGAGACAGATACTTCTGCAAAGGCAACTATGCACCTTCTTTGTGCCTTCAGGCAATGAAGCACTTCTAAAAATATCTTCAGGCAATTTCCTTGGCAGAACCTAAGGTTCGTGCCCCAAGGTGTTACGCTTTGATGCACTTTTCATGTCGTGCCTCTTCAAACAATAAAAGGTTGTTCTTATGAGAATTATCAAATGTTCAGCTCCTAAGAACTCAAAGGCATCATACAAACCAGTATTTCTGTTGTTGAAGGGAGTGCCATGTAACATGCCCATATTAGAATGCAATAGATTGCTTTTTACTTTTATTTACAGTTCATTCAAGTTGACACAGCCTTTCTGATTTCACTTGCAGGAGAACCAGGACCAGAACTCTTCAGAAATTTCCACAAGTTCACCAGGGATGAAAACAAATGACAGAAATGCCCCTAAAATACAAAAATTCTGTGAATGTTAAACACTATGAGGACCATCAGTGCTGCTTTGGTTGCCTATTAATCTTATTTTTTCCTAACTCGAAAGCAGTTTCAGTACAAACCTTCTCTTGAGACCAGCATTTCTGCAACAAATAGTTCATCATTTTATCTTCTCTAGTTTAATGCCACTATTAATTTAGAAATATGATGTCTTTCAAATTCCATTGAAACAAGATCATCAGTTAACCAACATTTCAATCATTAGCTTTGGTGGCTTTAGCTTAATGGGCTAATTAAGGGAAATTTAATCAAAACTGAAGATGGAAATGTCACACATCAGTGAGATGGAAAAAACCCCAGACAATCTCATTCCCTTGCTCCCTCTCGCTCTCTTTTTTTTTTTTTTTTTTTTCCGTTTGATCCCTGAAATCAATGAAATAACTCCCTCTGACTTTGGTGGGAGCTGATACTGAAGCAGCAGCAGCAGCACGTGTTACTGCAGTGACTCAGAACAGCCGGAGGTGACAACGTCTCACGGGTGTTTCTGCACAGATCAAAGAGGGGCAGTGCTGACTGCACACCCAGTACCTCTACTGGCCCCAGCACAGCACGGACACTGGTCCATAGCCCTGCACAGACACACCCACTGCAAACACAGATGCTGCAGTGAATGGCCAGGAAAGAATATTCCTGAAGGCAATCATACAGGAGCAGCAAAAGTAGTGCTGGCACTCTTTGACTTTGTTGCTTAATAAATCCCAGCAACTTCACATGGAAGCCAAATCCTCCTCAGATAAGTCTGTGTTGGTAAGCTAGATTTCTTCATAGGAATGAAAGTATGGCAGCTATGAAACACTTAAATGACTTGGATATTAGAAAAATTATTACTTGAGGACTGTTGGTAAGCTAGATTTCTTCATAGGAATGAAAGTATGGCAGCTATGAAACACTTAAATGACTTGGATATTAGAAAAATTATTACTTGAGGACTGGTGGAAATCACTTCTTCACTATCTGCTTTTCTCCTACGCCACCTGGAGCACAGCTAAGAAAAAAGGTTCCTCAGATGTATGACAATTGGGAACTACAAGTTACACCCTGTAGAGTTGAGTGGTAGCTGAGCTGTGACAGAAAAGGCATACAAAGGTCTTTTTAAAAAGAAATTCTGTTTGAGGCAAATAGGAAATGCAGTACCAGGGGGAGAACAACCCCCCCGCCCCCCCAGTTTCAGTCTCGTCTCTGGGGAATATCAGCTCCTCTGTTTGAAGAATACTATTTTACATCAATTCAAAAACCACTCAAGGGTGACCACTGCTCAAGTATTTCAGTCACAGCTAAGAAGTGGCACAAAATGAGCTTTCTTTGGTTTGTTTCTTTGGCCCCATCTGTGCAATATCAATCCAGATGAACAGTTCTTTGAAGGTGTATTTTAACTCAGTTAAATCTCACTGAAACAGGATAACATCAGAGACCTTTCCCATTCCTCAGGCTTTTTTGAATCTTGGGCTTTATTTCAGTGAGGTCAGTGTTTGAGCTTCGTCACATCATCCTGGGTTTTCTGTTCAGTTGGTTCTTTTTGATTACTTATTTTTTTCTTGATCCTAACAGAAGACTGGTTCTTCCCAAAATATTTGGGGCTTATTATAGAGGGAGATGCAGAACTAGAAGTGTGAAGATATATTTATAGCTATGTTGGTATAGTCTCCATGAGGACAAACTCTTTTGCTTACATCATCTATAATCAGATCTTCATTGCACAGAAATGTTAGCTTTTGCATGTATTCTATCTTCTTCTGATGGAAGGGAACTAAAAAACACATTCTCATTGCAGTGCAGACTTCTGTGAGCTGATTTTGTGCAAATTCTGCAGCTCCCTCCCTTCAGTAACTACTCTGAATTCCACCTAAATATTGTCCCTGGCTCATACAGACAGTTCAGGTTTTCATTATCCAGACTCAGGCAGCTGCCTTCATGCCACTCTTTTAGAAAGGCTCATAATCATTATTTTTTTTTCTTTTTATCATAAAGGACAGGGATTATTAACCAAGATTGAACGTTAATCTCCTCTGTACTCAATCCCCCATGCAGTGACACGAACACAGCGTGTCTGTACGTACAGATCTCATTTCACAACTGGTAATGTTTTGCCTCTGATGGAACTGATTTCTCTCTCTACCTAGCTAAAATAATTATGGCTGAACCTGCCTGAAACCAAGGTACTCACAGAATGGAGAAATTTCAGGTCACTAACCCTTATTACATTTGGGTTCCCATTAACTTCTCTGTTACAAATGATGCACTGTTAGCTCACTTCACAAAGGAATACTTACTATTTTGGATAAAAGACATATTTAGATGGAATAAGATTATTTGGAGAAATATAAGCATGTTAACCAAACTCAGTTACAGTGACAGAATTGCCATGCAGGAAGTTACTTAATAGCTGGTAATAAAGATTGAGATTCAAAGGTGTTCTTAAAGGCAGCCATGCATGTACAAAATTTGTCACAGGCACTCCGCACACACTGTCACCAAAACCCCCTTTTCAGATGCACAGAACAACCATTTGTAGAATAACTCTTCCAGAGGGAGGACAGTAGGAGACAGACATAATTAAAGCTAAAGAGCAGAAGAGCAGTGATCTGGTTGTTAAGGTCTCACTGCTTTTAACAAAGTAATGTGTGGCCAGCTCAGGACAACACAGCCTAGGCTTGTTGTGGATGTAAGACAGACTGAAGATATCTGGGTGCAGATGTGACCAATTAATATACATGTTGTAATGTGTAGGCAGACATATGACTAGCTTCTATGGAGGGTCCCCATTTCTTTGTAGAGAAGGGGAAGAAAATTTAGGAATAACATGAGATAAGCAGGCCTGTGGGTCAAAAATGTTGCCAAGAACCTTCCTTTTCTTCCCAAATGGGAAACTTGACACTCAGAAACTTATTATAAATAAATTCTGAAAGGAGTGTGAGGGAGAGACAGAGCAATGCAAGAAAAATTACTGGACAAGAAGTGCTTAGCCACAGGTGGTGGAGATAGAGGGGTATGAGATGAGCCAATTTATTTTTACTGCTGCAATGAGTCAGGGGGTCCCCAGGTGCTGTGGCTGCCATTGAGACCAGAGCTGCTGAAGGACCCAGACAGAACAATCTCACTCCCATGAACTGAAAGGGAATCCCACATGGATATGGAGACAAAAATCTAATGAGAACCAGTGTAGTTTGTAAAAATCCAGCAAGTCAGCAAAATCGGAATAGGTAATGAAGTCAGTTAAAAAAAAATAGCAAGTGCAATTGTTGGAACATGGATTCTGACTTGTTGTTACAGAATATCACAGACTAAAGTAACTGCTGTCTGTAGGCCTTTCTGCTTTCTTCCTCAGGAAGCTCTCATCCTTACCCAGCCTTCCAGGTAAGGCACCTTACTGACCCCTTCCAACATAATAAAATTCTCAGTCTGTGGTCAGGAGAAGGTCATCAGCAAGAAAATAATTTTGAAGCTCTCTGAGCACAATGGGTCCAAAAGAAAATTGGTTTTTCACTTTCTGAACATGCTTCCCTGCTAGAAGGACATGGACTTGCAATCAGGGACAAGGCAAATGGTGCTGCTATTTATGACTGAAAATTTAATTTCTACGGACCTCAAGTAAACTCCTCTCACTCCTTCGCCCATCTGGCCACTACTAATTAAGACTGGCTAAAAATCTAGATGTTGTAATGCCAAAAAAAATTAACTTGAGGAGGAAACCAAAGGAACCTTTCTAACCAGTAAACACATTTAAATTCCTTTTATATTTCTACACAGCCTTCTTCTGTCATGACACTGCACTGAGGTGGGACAGGCTACTATTATTATCAGCCACTTTTACCAGATTTCCCTTACGTAGGTTACAGTGAAATCTTTAAAGAAAAGGACAGGGTTAGTAGAGAATATAGGCCTTAAAAGTCCAGAGGTTGGCTGGGCTGGCTCACATGGAATCTACTTCCAGACAACTTCAGCCAGGTGGTAGAGGAACCCAGAGAACTTTTAGTCTGGATGTGGCTCCACATGGCTGGCCTCAGCTTCATCAAGGGAGCAAAAATCAAGAGATTTAGAATTTGTTTCTTAAAGCATTAATTTTCCAGTCAGGCTTCAGCCTATTAGAGTTAATCCTTTTCCACCTCTCACACTGTGTAGCAAACAGTTGCTAAGCGTTGGTGATAATGAGCATCAGCCTACAGCAAGCTCCAGAGAATCACTTAGTTACACGTGCTTGTGTTTTATCTGTGCTGTACCTTAACCACACTGTTTAACTAACAGAATGTCTAATTATTAGCTACACAAATCACTCATCTTCAATTACATCAGGCTTCTGTTTGCTCTTGGTGTCACATTCCCACATTATCATTACTAAAATTTAAATTCACATGTACTAACTAAAAGCAAATATATAAAAAATGCAAGCCCAAACTATGAGCTACAACACAGCTTTCAAGCCTATTTCCTACTTGCATTTCGGTGAAGTTAAAAAAGAACAGTGCTTGACAGGCTCATCACTTTCCACTGGAAAACAAATAGTAATTTTCCATCAAATAAAACAATCTTACAATAATGTGGTTCTCTACTCTACTCTCAATCCAAATGTTGTAGTATCGTACTAATGTGTAAACTCCAGTAAGTAAAAATAACCATTTCTCTAGCTTTCACTAATATGTGCAGATTATTTGATTTGCAGATAATGCATCCTTTGGAGAGGGCTAAGTGGCTCTACAGGGGATAACAAATCACAGCAAGGATTGTTCGTTCATGTTGAGTGTATCTCACTGGCAACTTAAAATACAGCATCTCTGGAGGTGCTGCCTTTTGCCTCTGGTAGGCACAACCTGTTCATCCAACAGTTTAAGGAGCTCTTGCCCACAGCTGACTTCTTTAATTGTAGCTGCTTTGATGACACATCCTTGACCAGGCCCTTGGCACTTCCCCCACAATGCACAGAAGATTTGGAATTGGGTTACAACTCCATTCATCAACACAACACAGAGCTGGCTCTCAGGATTGTTCTGCCACCATCTTCCAGAACAAGGAAGGATAGATAACTTCAGGAAGATGTAAAGTGTCAGCACTTCAGCTTCTTTCAAGTCAATACAGAAGAGGTAAGACCTCATATAGGGTGAAATTGCAATTGGTTGTGTCCACGGTTGCCCAGGCTAACACAGATCTAGAAATCTACCATCCCTTGGTTGCAATTTAACTTCTTTGTCTTACTCTTCCCTCCTTTTTGTTATTGCCAGTTCACCTGAAATGTTCTAGCTGTGTTTTTCTGCCAAAGTCTAATTTCTCCTAACAGCCTGAGGGATATCAAACATTTAAGAAATGTGTTTCTAAAGATAGAGCTGATCTAATTTCTTGGAAGTCTTCCTAATGATTCTTTGAAGTGCTGTAAGCCAAACATCGAAATTATGGCTAAGCAACTTTTAAACAAGCATGCTTTTGAGCAGTTTTAGAGCATTATGTTATTAATAACATTAATGTTATTAATAACATTTTCCATTCAGCTTCCCAATCACAATGGAATGTGCTTTAATTTTGTGTGAAACTGGTACACTGGTGTGGTTTACTCAAGAGCTTTACTTCTGTGAGGTGATTTAAACTCTCAGTTCCTCCTGTAGGAATATCTTCAGTATCATGGTTCTAACACAGACCCTCACAGCTTCTGATGATGCCTTATCCCTGTTCTTAAGATCAGAGCCAAACACGGTTAGAAGGGAAAAAGGGGTTTGTACCTTGGTATTTATTTCAAGGATCCTTGGTGCACTCCATCCAGGAGGAACACTCCGAACATGCACATTGAAATGCCCACCCCAAAATGCACACCCCAAATGCACACACACGATCAATGGGCTATGGAATTATAGCCCCAGTCCACCTCCTCCCTCCCCCCGGAACCCTCCCCTGGTCAGACCTATCTTTTAGTTTACAAAATGTGTTCCAGAGAGGACCTTGGTGTCTGAGGCCTCCAAGATGTTTAGTCTCCTAACTCAACAAAACATTAAGTCTAGGAATGTAGGCTAAATAAAAGAAACACCAAGAATACAAAAGGCCACAAAGGCATACAAAAAAGGTATAAAAGAAAAGGCAAAAAAAATCATTATGGCATCACTGACAGGGGAACCAATTAGAAAAAGACACAGCAAGCTTTCAGCAGCACCAGCACTGTGTTCACATCAATTAAGTACTTCATACAGTTCAATAAAACTGTCATTTTATCTCCATTTATACACTGGAGTCTCACTGTTACCATTTTGGTGTATACTTCCATAGAATTCCTTTGTAATCTGTACATCGGTCCAGATTTCCTAAGAAACAGGTTTTGAGATGGTAAGAAAGATGCTTGCAGTATTTCCTGGTCTCATAGGAGACTTCTTTCTTCCCAGGAAGGACTGGTTTCAATTCAAGCAATCTTAGAAGAAAAATTCATTAACATAGTGCACTTTCTGTGAATAAATAAGGACAAAAACTTTTCAAGAGACACCAAAACTTCAAAGTTTTCCTTGCTTAGGTCTTAACCTCCATCAAACTCCCTTCCTTCAGGGAACCCATCTGTCTTTCTCTGTAAGCAATGGGGAAGTAAGCGTGTCAGCACCTTATACATAATAGTCAGCACCGTCTTATCAGCTGAATCCATGATTTCTCATGAACCACTGCTAGCCCAGCTCCTAAGATCAAAGTGTTCTCTGCCTGACTGTGCAACCAGAGAGAATTTAAAGGAAAGCAATAGTACAAGGGCACAGAATAATTCAGGTACAAAATATTCCCCTGGCAACATTAGGAAATAAATCACATAAATAATAATGGCAAAATATACCATTCTTCAAAGGAAACACAGCTGAAGGGAATGAAGCAACCAGGTATTTTTACAAATGGTGCTTCACCAGTGACTGCACAATAAGCTTAGTGCTGGCATTTTTAAAATCTTTGACGCACACATATTAATTATACATTCAGGACCAAAGCATGGGCAGTGTCCTTGTTGTATTTGCAGCCTACGTGCATCCCCAGGTGCCAGTAAGATAAAAGACATATTCATATAGTTTGCTCAAAGTTCTTATAAGGCAAACTACCCCTTAATGAAATCCATTATTTCTAGGGCATAGGTTTGCGAAAAGACGAGGGACGCCAGTGCTCATGACACAGATGGGAGATGCATCGTGCAGCCCAAGGGCCAGGGCAGCAGGAGGTGAAGTATGTCTGTGCCTTCTCTAGAAACAGCACACACTAAAGGTAAACAATGAACACGAGTATTCCCTTAAAGCTGACTGGTAAGGAACAGCTAAAACAACACTCTAAACAAGCATATGCTACCAGATTAGGCACATACTACCAGATAAATGTTCTATGCATAAAGCCATGACTGGCACAGCCCTTTAGTAAGGTGAGCCTTCAGCTACAGCTAACACAAAGGTGTTCAGATGGATCCTTGTCTGATTTTGCAGCAGGCTCTTTTCCCACCTTTTCATCCTCAGATCTAGACACATTGAACACCAGGGGCTTTGACACCCAGAAAAAATATCAGCTATGAAGCTCACATCCAACTCTAGCAAGCCATGAGAGAGCATACTAAACACGATACATAGAATAGTATGCAAAGAGAGTGGTTCCCAGTCAATGAAATGGAGACACAGAAGTTTAAGCACCTTGCTGTAGACTACCCATTGACCCAGTTTGTGAGCCAAAACTTTGACTTGGGACTTGAAAAATTGTGTGCTTTGCGCAAAATACTCTGTTATTGTCATTCTCTGCTTCTAACAGAAGATGCCTCACAGAGGACAAAGCACTTCTCCCCGAGGGAACAGCTTCCAGGAGCAATGCTGGCCATATTCAGGGCCAGGTAGCTAGTGCTGGCAGGATGGATCACCATGCAGGAGAATGAGGAGAACACTCATACCTATCCAGTATCTCTGGGAGAGGTAAGATCATCCACTGCCATATTCCCAAACCTTCGCTGTTCTCTGAATGCCAGAATGTCCAGCTCTGCTCCTTTCCTGTCTTGTTCTCGACCAGCACCAAGGATACATTTCCCAGCAAGACACCATGCATGAGCCATGACATTCGTAGCTAGAAGAAATAGAACATATGAGATTAAACATCACTAACATTATTCAAAAGTTAACAACAATCTCAATTCTTCTTTCATTGCTTTCTAATCACCAAAAAGTTGATTCTCCCATCCTTGTACTCATGTCATCCCTTTAGGAAACTCCACAGATGTGGAAGCCTGTAACACTTTGTATATGCTATTACACATTGAAACTACTGGCCTTTTCAAAAAATTTTATTTGTAAAGTTGAGTCTAAACCATCTGTTTTAGTTTTCACATATGTGTCTAATTTTAAAGGGATAAGCTTATACCCCTATTGTTTGCAGTACAAAGACTACATTCCCCTAAGATGCCACCTAAGAGATTTAAGTTAAGACAACTTTTTCAGCAATAAACTTTTATATTCCAGCAGCAGCAGCAAAAAACACAGAGAAGACTGCAATAAGCAGGCATCACTAGTAATCACATCCTCATCCCCCAGGTACTCTTTTCAACAATCAGTTTTTACTTTCCATCCAAGTTTCTACAGATTTTCCAATTAAAGTTCAGTAATAATTTGGTGGTTTTTTTATTAATTAAAATACTTTAGAGAACCATTTTTCTAACATTTTTTGTTATGATAATGTAATTGAATCCATTTCTATGCATTTATCACTGTATGTAAAATTATTTCATGTAATTTTCTCATTTTATTACTTTCTCTCCCTCATTATATAAAAAGAAAACAATTCCTTCCACTTCAGGCTAGTTCTACAACCCATAGCAGATGAATATTGTCTTCTTATTTGCTTGGGAAAAAGAAGAGGAGCTAGCCCTTTGTTGATAAGGAACATAAGCAAAATACACATATATACTGTAATCAGGAGCTGGGTCTCATCTCAATAACCAGTAGAGGTGAGAATGCTGAAGGAATGAGTTTATTAAAGCTACATTAAGAATGGATGTTTTGGACACAAGAAAGTGTTCAGCACAGTCTCTAGTATCCATACATATTAAATAAAGCACTCTATTTTTTAGCACTTCAAAGCCACCACCAAAGTCAGGAGGCTCAGAATTAAGTTTGTATTTTACAAAGGAACACCTGATGACATTACTTACTTTTTTGCTTTGATAGCACAGAACATTTATATCCATTTCTCAGCATAAAACAAAACTGCTAAATTTTGCTTGCTGTTCCTATGTCATGGTGTAAGTTTATTCTGGCAGCCAAATCAGATGTAGGCATCAAAAGGACAGAAGTGTTGCTGTTAATCCTAGTTTATGATCACAATTTTGGAGAGGGTGGAACAAAATTCTGGATAGCCATTATATTAATTATCAGTACTGAATTTGGCTAAACACTACAGCTCATCTGCCTGCCTCCAAAGCTACAAAGAAGGAAGTGACTTTACTCTGCAAAACTATGACAGAGACTGAAAAATCTAGATGGGGCTCTTCTCTCTCTCATCAGTCCAAAACTCACTGGAATCACTCCTGGGTCCACTGTACTGTATTACCCAAGGATTGATAAATGTACAAACAAATATGCCAGTTTGGGTCTGTGAAACCGTCTTGTTACATTATTTTGACCATACATCCAAAATTGATGTGGAAGATTTTGAGTGGTTCAGCAAACCATCACAGGCGTCTTCCAGAACACAGCACTTCTGGGGAGAAGCTGGTCAAGTCTGGACACTGGTCAAGTCTGACTTCCAGCTCACTCCCACCCCAGTTCTGGGAAAGGACTCACAGAGTCCCACGGTTATTTCCAGTGTCAGACAGTGGAAACCACAGCACTAAGTGTGAGGATTTCCACCTCCCAGGCACCAGAGAGGAAAAGCAGAGTCAAGCAGGACAGCCAGGAACTATTTCAGACTCACAACATGACGGCCAAGGAGGCAGATGAGGAGGGCTGAGTTCATACTCAACAACCAGAACCAACACTGGTGAGAGAGGCTGCTGACAAATGTTCATGGTATTGGAGGCTACTGTCTTTAAACTTGGTATCTGCATGGCTACTAACAGGTGACAATCAAGATGAAAGAACTTGTTGGGCATTCTATATTTTCAAATACCTACAAAGTGAGGCATTTTTTAGTGTGAATTTAAAGTGAAAATTTATATCTTTCAGACTCAATAAAGTAAATTCCCTTGAGAAAACTGATCAGGACTAAACTATTCATTTCAGTAAGTTTTGAATGCCAGTGGACATTTAAAACTCTCCACTTATACCAGGGAAAGCAATTCCTCTTACTGAGAGTCCACATGTCCACTTTTAGGACCCCACTGCCAACTCCCTGTGCAACACACTACGTGACATTTTTAATACAGGTGTGTTGGATCAACTTCACTGTGCCATTTTGGTAGTTTAAAATTTGAAAGGTAAGGCCCTGAAGCTCCCGCCAGGCAGCTTTCAGACCTCTGTCTCTTCTGGAGACCTGCCAGAAGGTAAGAGGCAACATCTACATGGTCAGAAGTGAGGGAAGAGCGAACCTTTGATAGCTGTTAACGTAACACTGGAGCAAAAGCTGAAGCAATTGATGAATTGGAATGAATGCCTTTGCACACATGTCAGCTGTTTGAAGGAAAGAGTAGCTGGCAACAGATGTGGGAGATCAGCTCATTGGCAAAGTGCAATATGCAAACTCTAATGAACTGGCTCCGAGTGAATCGACTGGCACTGTGTCCAAACGGGCATTTTTGGCTGTGATTTCCATGGTTTCTAAGCTTCACAGCAGGGCAGCCCAGGTCTTTTCACACCTGCTGAAGTGAACCAGTGCAGATGATGAGCTGGATACCATAGTAAAGACTTCTGAATGGGGCTGGCATTAATTCTGTAGAATACAGCATCAATGATGGCAGATGGTACTACATACACAGTGCGTCCTGCAAGCAGAGCAGTGGCACATTTGGAAAAATCTAAATCTGGGCTTTTGGTGGAATACCCCAACGTTATGCATCAAACATCTCCCTCTGTGTTAAACTAGCAGCAAAATATTCAGAAGCTAGAAACATCGCAGAGAAATTAATTAAGCATAGAAGGTAGGCAGTGGCTCGATGGCACCTTGCTTTCTGGCTTTAGAACCCACCAGAGCTGGTGATCAGCTGTTCATATGCAAACCCACTGACTCAGTAAATGAAATGTTCTAAACTGATCTGGGGAAAATTAATGGGAGGGAGAGCCCGTGGTAAATACACAGCATATTCAGGCAAAACTCAGGTCAGATGGCGACATGCACTATACTGCAAACACCATCTGGAAAGATGCCTTCTGAGAACCCCCTTAGCCTCTGAGTTGGTGGAGTTTCTGAACTGACAAACAGGAGACTCAATTTATCCCAGAAAGAAAACAAACCAAAAAACTAATCCTTATCAATATCAACAGGGCTTGGCAGGTGAAGAAAAACAGGGAAGGTAGATTTTCCAGCACAAGCTGCATAATTTCAAGACCACTCGAGGACTGAGACTTGCATTTTACTTCCTTCTACTTCCTTTACTTTTATGAAAAAAAAAAACAAACAAAAAAACCAAACCAAAAAACCCCAAAAAACAATAAAGAAATAAAATACCAAGAATTTTCTGGGTAAAGTTTGAACCTGCTGACACCTGTGAGTCTACTTTAATGGCTAGAAACATTCCAGCATAAACTAACTCCGAGATGCCTGACCGAGGACCAATGACACACACTCTCAGCAGCATAAATAAAACATTCTGCAGTGACACCCTGGAGAGCTGCTGTTTCTTTTTCCTCCCTTTCTGCATGGCAATGATGCTGGACTATTAGCATTATGGTCCTACCTGGCAGGAAAAGCTACTTGGCCATCTTTAACACAAGTGAAAAAAGAAACTGGAAAAGAAAAACATACTTAAAACATACTTAAAACAGGGTTTGGAGTAAGGTATTTTTAAGAAGGCAGAGAAGAGTCTACAGGCATTTTGTTCCCAAAGAACTGCAGTAGTTGGAACTCACTGGTGGCTCTCTGGCCAGCAACACCTCAACCCTGCACCGCAGGTTTTCATCTTGTGAGACAGCACATTACTTGGTTCTCATGCTCCCAAGTCCTTGCTCCCCCTTCATGATACTTGCTCAAAGGAATTGCTCAAAATTTGCCTGACAAGGAACAATGGATTCTTGAAATGCAGATATTTATTCTCCTGAAAAACATTACTGTTTTCTTGGGTCTTCTTCACTGGAAGGGAAACAGTAGAAATTGTTTTCAGCTGTGAATGCACTGACCCAACAAATGTAACTCAGGTATTAAGGAAGTTTGGAAAACATCTCATTGTTGAAGAGAAACTGAAGCTGCAAGTTGGAATATGATTTGCACAGAATTAGGCAACAGCTGCAGACACCTTTGCCAAGTCTCAGTAAGCTTTGTACATGAATATGAGCTACCTTTGACATGTGGCGTTTATCACACTGACGATATATTTTTTCTTACTAGAAATGAGAAATGGTTGCACATAACAGTACAAGCAAAGACACCTATTAGCACTGTTCAGCAATTCAGACTTGGACTCATGAATAATAAAGAGGATCAAAAGGTCTTGCTCCTGGTTTTTGGCCAGATCTACAACAATGCATGATCAGACTTTCTTGTAGTCTGCAGACACTTCTGCTCTACATTAGGACTCAGGGGTGCAAGCAAAAACCTTTTGTAAGTGATAGAATTATAATTAACTGGTCTGATTATGTAGCTTTAAAATACCTACACAGGCAAGAGAAGCTCATGCTTTATATGAACAGATTCTCCCACTATTTATTCTCACATTGTTTCTTACTTCATTTAAGAAAACTGACAAAGAGAAAAACATAAGCAACAATAAAAGATAAAGTGTTCAGAATTTTGCTGTCCAACTACAGTAGAATGACCAGCCTTCAAGAGATTTCAGATGCTATAGATCCTCTGATCCAATGACACAGAAGCCAGGTGGGAAAGGGAGAAAGAGAAGACAGATGACAGTGAATAAGTTGCACAGATTTTAAAAACAACACTTTAAATAAAAAAGTATGCTAACAATATTCTGCCAAAGAAAGCACATGAAAGGCTGAGCTAGAGGCATATATCTATGTTGCATTTTTCATGCTTGTAAATTTTCAGTATCAATGTTATTACCATGTATGCTTCTAAGTTATTTAAAGCTCAAGGAGTAGAGGAGAAAAGGAGACACACTCTGCAGGTGTCAGCACAGGGCTCAGAATGTACTCAAGGAATGATTTATATTATTGACTTACATGCCTTGAAAAAATGCAACACTTCTGCATAGAAAAGAGAACTGAATTAATAAACAGAGAGGATGAAAACATCTTTATATCTGTAAACCTGACAGAGAAGGCAAACTTCAACTATACTGTTCTACATCAACACATAACATTTATTTGAGAGAGAGAGAGTACATTCACATTCAAAAAGTTATTTCAGGTGTTAAAGAAATCTGGCTCAGTTTAGTACTAACTTACATAACATAACGGTGGCTTTCAAGAAACAGCTATTTGAAATGTCAAAATAGCATCGGAAAAGTATTTTCCTTATTTTAAACATAGCCAAAAGCACAAAGCCCATTTATTATCACAGGAATCTGTTTTCACTCTTTTCCAGCACAACTATGCTCTTTAAAGCGTTTGACCCAGGGCCTAACAGGAAAATAAAATAATCTGGTTCCTAATCACAAAGCAGTCCCTCTTGCAGAATCACCTTACTCTATGGAGGTGCATGCAATAACACTTAAGTCTAATTTCAAATTCGCCCCCATGCAGGCAACAGCAGCTCTGCTGTTACTCTCCTTCTCTATGACAGCCCACACCAAAGCTGCACGCTTGGCTTTTATCTATCAGGCATGGCACTGAGATTCTGTCACAGATTCCCTTGAGCAAAGCACAGCCTTTCTAAAGATCATTCTCCAGACTGCTCATGTTTCTGGAGTGACTTCCAAGCAGAAGGAGTAGTAACAACCCACCACAAAACGAAATCTTGCAGGATAGATGCAAGACTAGAGCCCAGGCAGCTACAACTGTGCCAGCCTCACAGAATGCAGCAATCTGGAGCTGGTCTTGCATCTCTTTATGAGAGAAGCCCACGCACTTTGGCAAGACACAGGCATGTTTCTTATGGTCTACAGGTACTACAACATCCTGCCGGGCCTGAGGATGCAGACATCAGGGAACATCTCTAAAAAATGGAAGGAAAAGCAAATCAGCAAATGTGACTGCACCTGTACAGCAATCATGCTGGGACCGAGGGAGATGGGATTGCATTGTTGTCTAGACAGGAGGGGTCAGGACTGAGTCTCCAGCTTCCACACAGAGGTGGGTAATCCCTGGGCACCTGCAATACTTCTGTCAGCTCTCTGGCTTCTTTGCAAAGTACTGAAAAGTAGGTGGCCATGATAGTTTGGAAACTGTGCACACCTAGGGGCTATCAGCTGTGACAAAGCTATTAGTTTTGTCATGGGTGACGTCTGAGATGACAGCACTTCCTTGGATTTAATTGCAGTGTGGTTTCCTAGATTCCCAGACACCAGTACAGCTACAAATGACATGCATATGGATTTCTCCAACATGAAGAAATGCCTACCCACCCCAAGATCCTCTTTGCCCAGTCAGCCTTGTACAAGTCAGCTGATTCCCACTCAGAGGAGGGGAATCTCAGTGTGATGGAAGGGGCAAATAATGCTGTACTTTACTGCTTGAGCTCTAAAAACACTTCCGATAAATCAGGCCACTGTTTGGCTTAATTCTTTGCACTTTACATGCATTCCTATGCTCAATTACTTGTGCTTTACTTCCAGTGAACTTTTACATGTGGGTTAAAAGATTTTCAGTCTTGATTACTGTGACTGTTTGGTTCCAGAAGCATTTCCTGAGCTTTTTGTTGCATCTCCCCTTTCTGGCTACTTCAGGGTAATGGAGCATCTCTTCACAGACTATGTGAACCACTTCCTGCATTCACCCAAGATTTAGTAGAAGTGCCACAGTTTCCCTCTTCCATATAAAGTGGGTTTTAAACACAGACTTAAGGGGGTCAACAAGCAAAGGGCTCTACAGAAAGTGCAACATGAAAAAGATAACAAAGGCTGTCTGGACTGCAAACCCGAGAGATTCTTTGAAGCCAGGATATTCCAGCCAAGATTTAATAAAACAACAAAAGAAAAGAGAAAAACTAACTGAACCAAGAATAAAGGGCAGCATCACAAACTGACTGCTCTGACCTGCCAAAACCACTGAAGAACAAAGAAAATGAAAATATAAGGCTGCTCAAAACAAACAGGAGTGAAGTGCAATACAAAGCTCTACACAAAGTGCAAGGCACATTAGGGCCAATCCCAAATGTGTGGGAAAGTACAGACTGTGTTTATTACAGTATCTCCTGCGTGCATTTTTATCCTTTTCCCATCTTTTGATGCATGTGGGGCAGTACAGAGTAGGTGAGGCTGACGTTTCCCTTCCTGAGTTAACAAGGAGCCTCCCGCAGGGCATGGAAAGGGCAGGCAGCCCTGCATGCTCCTGGTGACTGACGACAGGCTGGAGAGAGCACAGAGATGCAGTGTCACACTAGTCCTGCACTCAGTGGCAGTTCATATGCCAAGCTCAGCCATGCTGTGGTATCTCCCAGTGCTAACACCAACACCACTGCAAACAGCTGCCCAGAACCTCAGCAGGGAAGGTCTTTGGACCAGGCTGGTCAATCACCTCCTTTGCCAGTCTGCCACAGTGTAAGATTAAACAGCCAGGCTGAGGGAGAAAAAAGAAGCTTGAAGCATTAGAAACGCTTTGTGGCTGGCACCCACTGTGGACTGCTTGGCTGTTTCCTTGCCAGAATTGAGTCCTGGTTTCATGGACATCCTGTCCAAAACCCAGAATCTTCCAGCCTGTTAAACAGCACCGTGGCAGGTAATGTTCCTCATGCTGAGGCTGAAGTAATTAATTCCTGTGAACACCTCAGGCTAAAAAGCAGGGTGCCAGCTTCTGCTGTGGTGGGTGTGATTGGTCTAACATGACTGGAGAAAAGAAAATTAGGGGATAAGGGGAAAAAATAATAACTTCATTGAACAGCAGGTCTTGTAGTGCCCCAGAGCTTCCATGTAGCCAGGAGAGAAGAGAGGGGAATCAAAATTATCAAACTGGGGATGTCTACTGACCAAAATGATCAAACGGGGGATGTCTGCCGACCTACTTGTTGCTCTCAGGAGAGCGAGCAGATATCCAAAGGATCATGAGAGCTGGATCAAATACAAGAGGAGGGATGGGTTTATGGCTGGATCTGATGGTGGAAGAATAAATGGGTCTAATTCACACACACCTGCTGAGGTCCCTTTGTACCATGAATTATGAGTGCGTTTTTTCTGTGGGACTTCAGCTGCCAGAGAATCTGTCCTGGTTGTGACATGCCAGGTAAAGCTGTCAGCAGTGACAGGTAAAAGAAAACTCATCTTTTAGTGCCTGAACTTGAGCCAGTTCAATCAAGAAGTGGTTGAGGGTGAATAAATACAGGACAGCATTACACTATTTTCAAAACCTCTTTTCTGACTATAATTTCACTATTAGGAAGTTTGTTGGCACCTATTGAAGGAATAAGTGCATAGGGAGGAATATCTCCTTTCTCCTCTTCTGTTGTGTTGAAAAGTGGAATTAAATTATTCTGTGCACAGACAGATTGTTCCAGTAAAATAGAATTTGAAGCCACCAGGGACCCACTGAGAAGAGAAGCTTTTACACTATATGAAAAGGCAAGAGACAAAACCCTTGCCAAAACTCCTTCACTCTTTATTACCGACAGCTGCAATGCTGGATGCGTCCGGATGCCTTTTAAGTGCCAGGGGGAGTGACGGAGGTGGGATGGCATGTGAGCAGATGAAATACATGGCAGCTTCTCCCCCGATGGCGAGTTTAATTATTTGCAGTGTTGTATACACAAGAAAAAAATACACAGAAATTGGGAAATCATTCACTGTGATTCCTGTGTCAGGTGGATTATGAAAAACACTCACTCTTGCTGGTCCATGGCAGAACAAGGTCTTAAAATATTCAGAACCTGCATACGCCTTTGTCACAGATGGGAGGAAAAACAAGGTAGAATATATTTCAAAGGTGGAGAACATGAATATATCAAGAGAGCAAAACCAGAGGCTCTTTGCTGTATGAACTGAGATATCCAACAGAAGTGATCCAAAACAAACTTTAAGCCAAAGAAACACCTTCTTCTGGGGAGTTTCATTTCAGAGAACTTTCTAGCACATCCCTTCTTGTCCCTTCTGCATTTTAAGATCACTGGAACTGGGAAAATCTGATTCTTTTGTCTGTTCAGTGCTCAACCAACAAACAGCTGCACTTCATTAGTATCAGTTTTCCTAAATCCCTCTGCTCCAGGATCCAGAAGCTTATGTGAGTGACCATGAAGATGTGAAATGCTTTAAGTCACTAGGCATGGTTCAAAGTCATCAGTCAGAAATAAATCTTATCAGTGATTGTACAATCTGTGATGCTACAGAATAAGAAGATGCAGACAGGTCATCTTTCTGAAGGTGCACTTTAAGGGTTAAATACAACTGACTCAGAAATGACAACCATCAGCAAGGTTGCCTGGCAAGCCTTGACGTACTTGCTTAAGTTGATGTCTTATGACTGTCAGCAGCTTTTCTGCTTGAATATGAACCTGGCTCCATTCTTCATGGATTTCTCTCTGCTGCTGCTAACTTCTGCAGTTAACCTCTGAATGAGGCCTACACGAGGATTGGTAGGTTTGAAGTGCAGCAGCATGAAGAGCTGCCAGCCCAAATCCCAGCTGTGCTATAGAAAGCATATACTGCCTTTTCTGAATGGCTCAGGGGCAGTCCTGAAGCCTATTGTTTCTTGGGTGTTGCAAATATAATGCTTGTTCATGCAGTAAGATTCTTCCTCTCTGTTTATGTAATGCTGGCTGCCCTACTCTTACAGCACACATACCTAATTATGAAGACTGTAATACATCATGTGATGCAATGAGAACAGGACATGGTAAGTTTTCCAAAGCACACTTTGTGGCATTCAAGCAGATAACCACATCTTTCCCCTGCACAGTGGGCATAAATAAGTATATTTTACAGAAAATAAAATCAGAGATAGTGGTTGCCTTGCTACTGACCTAGTACCTATATTTGAAAACCTGAGTCAAACACACAAAAAAAATCTGTAAATTGCAGAAGAAAAGAAAACATTAAGACTTGCCTCACAGGGGGAGTTCCTCAAAGGAGCTGGAAATGCTGTGCTGGTCATGACAGTCTTTGCTACTGCTGGTGCTTTGCTGGTGTTGAGGAGGAGTGCACAACCTGGATGAAAGAGAAGGAAGAAGGTCAAACTGCAGCACTCACCTGGTTTTGGGGTTTGTGAAACCTGCCCCAAGCCTATGTTAGCTGGCTCCTACTACAGCAGAATGCCAGGGAGCAGAAGGCTTTTTCCATTTCTTAGGGATGCAGCTTCACCTACCTAACAAACATACTCAGTAACCACAATTAAGGAGTCTGTCTGCCTTCCCCCCACAACTACCTTCTGTTGCTCCATGACTTCAAATTCATCCTCCTTGCAAGGGCAAATAATAAAGGGTATTTCTTAGGAACAAAAAGTAACTTGGAAAAGAAGCATTTATCTTGTCCAAAACCAAATGAAAATACAGCTATAGCTCTTTGCTACTTTAATAATTTGTTGTAAACAAGAGGAACAAGGGCAGTAGTGGGTTTTCTCTCAGCTTAAGCCTTCAAGTGTTTGTATGAGAAGGATTACAAGTGACTCGCATTTAGGTAGGAGAATCAAGTACATAGTAATTGTACATAAAAGTGCAACTCAAGGGATCATGAAGCAAAGAGAAGAAAAATTAGGATGTGAGGAGGGGGAAAAAGCAGCAGTACAGAGAAATAGAGAAAATAAATAGGAAAATCAGAAAGAAAAAAACAGATCAGTATGGTAGAGGGTCAGGCAGATGAACATTTGGTATGAAGTTGTTTAGAAAGGGTCAAGATCTGTATCTGGTGTCAGTGGTGGAGACTGAGGTACCACTCTGTATCCTTAAGACAAAAAGGGAGCAGGACAGTCTTCTGCTTGAAGCACTTAGAGCGGAAAGATGGGATTTGTTTCACTGGAGGCTGAATATCTAAGTACACAGGAAAACTTGCTTTGTGTTTCATTCCCTCTCCTCACCATGTGTGCATCATTTCTGGTCTGGCTGTTTATGCTCTACACTCACTGTTTATTCTCACACACCTTCTATGGAAGGGAAACGGTTGTGTTCTGGGCTTCCAATCCGCCATGGAGAAGGATGGGACACAGAGGAGCCTGGCATCCAGCCACAATCCCCTTCTTCAAACGAACAGTAAAAGCCAGAGGGAAGCTTTCCTACAAGAGAGAAAGACACACAGACAGAAGAACCCAGGTGAGCTGAGGAGGAGGCTCCTGGGCTCACACAGGAGCTGCAGTGACTCTTCCAACCCAGTTCCAGGGCATCCCAGCTACTCAGTCCTTTTGTGTGGAATTGTGCACATGCCTGACCATGGGGAGGGAGGAGCAGAGGGAAACAACCCCCACACTGTGGCAAAGTGACTCCCCACACACTTTGACAAACCTGAGTGAGAGGACACATCTCACTACACCTTGTGGGGTCTCCTAAATACCTGGGCTCTCAACTCTCTGCAGGTACAAGCTCTCTCGAGGTTACATCTTGGAGATGACTTTCCTAAGCACTGCTGCAGCCCCACAGAGGGAAATCTTGGAGAGGGATAAATTCCTAGTGAGATTCCCTCCCTTACAGTCCAGGTTTCTACTCAGCCCAGCTCAGCAACATGATCTCTTCTCTTTGTGAGCACTGATGTGGTCCCAGGTAAAGCACGGAATCCTTTTGTGCCTCAGTTTTTTCACCTGTGAGTCTCTGCCGTGAGATGAATGGCTGAAAAGAGGATAGTTTATTTTAATCCATACTTTCAGGCTTTGAAGCCCACTCATTCTGTCACTGGCTTAGGATTTCAGTTCCCAGCTCCAAACAATAGAGCTCCATTAGCTTTTTGCCTTGAAATTTGTCGGTTTTAAAGCAACAGACATCTCATTCAAAGCAGAAGGTAATCTCATGCATTCCATGTACTTCTCTACCTACAATTGCAAGTTCCTCTTACAAAGGGTGGAAAGTATTGCTCCTTTTGCTCCAAGAAAGGAGAATGATACAAGAAATGTGTTTAAAATTGCAAGATAAAAATTAAATTTCATGTGCAAACACATATCCAGGAATTTTTTTCCTTTTAGCTGCTTGATAAAATCAGAATAAAGATTTCTCCACCTACAAGCAGTAGGTTAGACCACAAACTTCTAAAGCAAGAGAATCTGCTGGTCAAGTGATACTGGTAATTTCATTAGCTTCTCTATGAGAAGAGGAGGCTCCTGAACATATATTTTGTTTTGATTATTATTTCTCCCCCTGAAATTCTATAACTATAAAGTGGCTGTCAGACAATGAGGCACCAGTATTCAACCTCTGTATCATTCAAAATGTTTAAAATCCCCCTGGTCGAGATTTCAGATCAATTAAATACCTTCTCACAAGGCCCCAGCTTTGACTCACACATCTCAAAAGGCAATCGACTGTCACTGGCATGTGCACTACATGTGTTCCTTGGTGTACGCAGAGAAAACAACTGTGGAACACCGCAGCTGCAGCATTTAGACAACAAATATTTGATTTTCTAGGAGCCTGAATCACAACTCACTTTCTAGAGGAAAGTGGAACAAATCCTCTATCTGTAGCTTTTTGGTAGGGCTAGTTTTGGACCTGGAACCTGACACTGTGGCAAGAGCCACATTTTAGTGGTATTTTGTACAACCATCTAAACTTGTTATGAAAAAAATCAAAACCTGTACTGAAGTTAAGGATTTTTCAAGTTTTTACTTTTAAAAATCTCTAAATTCATTCAGCCTGGTCTTTAAATGTGAAGCTGTTAAGCAGAGAGTTACTTCCCTGTGTTTCAGCCGTCTGCAGAACTTGATTATATTTCATTGCGCAGCCTGAGGCTGGGATACAAAAAAAATGACAAATTATAATGTGCCCTGAATTCCCACTGAAACAGCTTGGCTCAGTGTCCAACTGAATTCATGTCATGGCCATTTGCTATCTAGGATGATGTAAACAAGTCAGAGCAGCAGGAGGAGTCATCTAAGTAGCAATCCCTGCCTGGAGGCCAGGAAAAGCTCACTGTCAATGAACAAGTAAGGGCATAAATAAGAAGCTATTAGTTTCACAGAATATTTCATTCCCTTTTCCTAAATTAATGTTTTATGAGTTTTCAGATGTCCCATGCCCTGGATGGATTTTCTTTGCTGCTCTTTCTTACTTGGAATATGTACAGCACCTGTGGTTCCATGTATTGGTACTCCACAGAGACCTCTTTGGCTACCACTTCTCTGCTAAGCTGTACTTCTCCTTTTTATGTGTTTGTGATTGAAACTCACATTAGCACAGACACTGCACTGATGAGGGGAAGCTGATCTGACTTTATTGGAAAATCAAGGAAATGAGGGGGCAGGGGTTTCTCCTATTGAAACCTGCCATTTTAGATATTAACATAAGTGACAGAAACCTCAGAAGATTTGGGCCTTAGTAAGATTAAGATGCAACTTGTGGGTATGGGATGGAGAACAGAGTAGTCCAGTGAAACTGAAGCACTCTGAGAATGTAGGAGTCTCTCCTCTTGTTTGGGTGATGAAGTAGGGAAAAGGTGTCAGATGTTAAACTTGTTCTTAACCAAATATTTTCAAGCTTTCAGAATTATATCCCTTTCAAGAAAAATCTGAATAAGTTCTTTTTCTTTAACTCAGATTTTTCATCCATTAAGAGCAAGAGAAGTAGTAACTAATATAACTTATGAGGCAGATGGAGTCACCTCTTGCTTCAAAACTAGGTGTAAATCAACCAGATAGTACAGTTTAAACTTTTGGGTGAAATTCCAAGCTGATGTTATAAAGAACAAAAGCATGAAACACTACTCTGCATGTATGGACCTTTACCAAGCTTAGGAGTAAATCTCAGAAGCCAGCTACTCAATTTAAAGAATCACATGAATCTTAAACATGAGTTTGTTTCAATGATTGCTTCTATGCTAGCAAAGCTGGCCAGCCAAACTCTAGCAGAAATTAAGCATAAAAAGAAAAAATACTTTTCAATGGTCAGCAGAGTTATCCTTTAATGCCAGATGGCTTTGCTGAGCTCAAAACTGCCAGAGGTTAGAATTTGTTTCTATAAGTACAGCTTTTGATAAAGAAAGAAGCAGAAGGATTAGTGTATGTAAGACAGGAACCTTAAGAGCATAGGATGGCAACAGGTTGCTACTTCAGCATTTTGCTTGCAGGAAGACTCTGCTAAGCTGTACCTGGATGAAAATGAATCCCATGATTTCTTCATGCATTTTTGTCTGGAAAGTAAACTGGCCCCTGCAGAATTGATTATCAATGCTTTTTTCGTCACTCATCCATGTTATCAGAAAATCAAACTTTATAGGTTCCTATTCTAGCTGCCATCTGGGCTTTTGACAGATGTGTGCATGCAGTCCTCCAGCCACATAGCACAGCCTGAGTCACCCTTTCAGGAATAAGACACTTGTCTTCCTTGTCTCACCTGCTAAGGTGTTTAACATCCTTAAATATTCAATGAGGCAGAGTGAGTATTACCCTTTAACCCAATGATTATGAGACTTATTTGAAAGATAAAGAGGACACTACTTTCACCTCCTGTTCCAGCTAAAATTTATAAATGTGGACATGCAGCCTCAGGAGAGATTCAGGTAACCATTTTCATCTGAACTAGACCAGAACTCCAGGCCACAAGCTTGGAAACTGTATGGAAATAGGAAATATGGGTTCAAATTCACCTAAGCAGAAGAACCAGTCCTGGGTTAACTGTATCCTGAGTGAATCCTCTAAATTCTGGGTCTCTAGATAATAAATATACTACAGGCACCTCCATTATTTAAAATGTTATTGTTTTTTAAATATACCCATTACTTACCTAACATGCTTGGACTGATTAACCAATATTTCCCCAGGATGAAATTTTTTTGTGAATTTGTGACAGAAAGTAAAATAGTTTTGGACTAGCCAGAATTATATGCACCTTTTTTTTGGTAAAATTTTAATTTTTGCCCTGACTTGCTGCCCTGCAATGAAAGATTATTGAACCAAAATCTCAGACACTATTCACTAAAAAGATAAGTACAAAACTGCTAAAATTAATTCACCCGTTCTGTAAAGCAGAGCCCTGCCAATCTGTATCAGTAAATAATTTCAGTTTTCCTGTGTCTTGTACCATACAATGTATATTACATGTGATTACTACAATAAGAGAAAGTATGTTGGTTTTTCTGCAGTAAGTTATATCCATATGTTGTGTGATTTGGAAAACTACTTACACAGAACTCATTGCTTAGCATTAATGGATAAATTTGCTGAAGCCTCAGGCATGAGCTGTGAACTTTCACCAGATATGCTGAACTTTCCACTCAAGTGGAAAAGTCAAGTCAAGTAAGACTTTTCAGTCAAGTAAGAGAAGACCTCAGAGGCGGTTCAAGACAGAAGATACGGAATTCATTAACAGAAGCTTCAACATAAGAAATAAGAAACATCCTACCTAGAGGCAAGGAAGGGGCCCAGTGAAGAATGGGAAGAGCTCCCAGAGCCTCATATGGGGAACAACTGGTCCAAACAGTCACATGAGGGCTGGGGAATTCAGATTGAGTATAATCAGCCAGGGACTTCTTTGTTCAAGGTCCTTCTTTGGAGACACCCAACTTCATTACACTGTTATTACACCATTTAAAAAAGGGTACTTTTATAGAGGAATCTATCTTTCAGTTTATGAATTGCAGAAACCTAGAGTCAAAGCCTGCCATAGTGGCTGGCATGTGTAATTTCCCTAACACAGAAAGGATTTACTAGCAGAGACACACCACCAGTGCTATCTAAAGTATTAATGTGTGTCTGCAATGTATGCTCTGCAAAGTAATTTCTAGTGTGACACTTCCATCAGGCTGGTAAATCTGTCTGTCTGATCCTGAGTCAACAGACACACACAGTTTGGCAGCTCATCCCACATCTGCCTCTTTGAAGCTGTCTTTTACTCCTGCAAAGATATCTGATTATGACTCAAACAGCAACACAATTTTCTCTAGGGGTCATCCCTCTCTGATTCTACAATTTCTACACAGACTAATTGGTTGCAAAACAGACCAAGCACCATGATATTTCATTGGCTATTAGTAAATAAAGAGATGTTAGCAAACAGCAGGCTTTAGAGACATCTTTTTCAGCTAAGAAAGGAACAAAAATTAAATTCATAGGAAAAAAATTAAAATCATAATAAAACCAATCAGTACCTGCAAAGCTAAAAGACTGTGAGAGGCAAAAAACTCCAACATCACCTTGAAGCTCAAAGATAGAAGCCTTTGATAATGGCATCTTTCAAACCTCTCGCCTCAGTTTTGAGCATAGCTACATCTTTTTCTGACAGCTCTTTTGTGTAAGCAGGACCATTTGGGAAACCCTTTTCTCTGCTTGGTAAATCTGAATCACTTTTTACCACACTTGCAAAAAGCTGATGAAAATATCCGTGTTGCTCAGGAGTAAAATGACAACTAAAATGCTGAAAGATGACATATGTTTTGTGTTAGGCTGCCATGCATATATAACTGACACCACAAACATTAGATCACTTCTCTGTTTTGTGTGAGAAGCCTTATGCCAACAATATTCAACACAGTAAAGAAGCAAAAGCAGAAGGATCAGCCATAGAACTGAGCAGGCTTGTAGGTGGATAAGCAGGCATATCCACAGCCCAGGCTCTTGCTCAGGAAAGCCATGCTTTTTTGTTCCTTGAGTGGAAGATAGTGCTTTTTGGACCTTTTGTCTGGAAGCAAGAACTCTCATTTCCAGTACCTGTGGGTGAATGCAAGCCATTTGGTCTTCTCAAGCTGAGAAGTGATGTTCTGCTAAACGGCTGGCTAAATATCTTCTGCTTTTTACATTTTCCCACCGACATTCTCAGTACATTCCTTTGCCAACACAGCTGCAAGTGCCATATTGCCTTGTGAAAACAGCCACAGATGATTGGAGGGAGAAAACACGACCAAAGCAAGCCCTGGGGATAACATATGCCAGAGAGGGATTGGCTGTTCTTTCACTGGGCTCAACATGGGGTACAGGGTGGCAGCAAGGGGCAAAAGCAGAGCCAGCCTCCTGATATGTGAATATGGACAACACACCCACCACAAGTGCACCCAATGTCTGAAAATGACAGGCAAGCATGTTCCTCTAAGCCTGCCCCATCTCATGGTGGCATTTAGTTTGCATCCATGATTGGTACAACTCCACCTCGTGAACTCCGCTCTTCCATCTGGTATAGACAGGATTACTCCCACATTTATGGCACACAGGCACCAAAGTGTATCTGGACATACAGGTGAGAGTAAATAATGTTTCTCTACTTCCAATGAAATGAAAATGCATTCAATCTTTTTAAAATTATAGACTAGAATACAATGGAAATGCCACTACGAGGTTTTAGAGTTCTATTTTAAAGCTCTTAGGTGGAAATAAGATTTCAATATTACTAATATGAAGCATTATTTGTTCTAAGGACCTGCAAGTCCACAGTGCTGACACTGTTCCTGTGAATTTAATGTTCACTGAGTGTGTCATTAAAGAATATTATTTCAAATTATAACAATGTCTAAAATGATGGAGAAGCATGTAATTTCAAGCTTTTAACTAGTTTACTGGATGATCCTGGGTCAAACCAATGTTCTCCACACCAATAAAGTCTGTAAATTTATTTCTTTATTAGCAGCAAAGAAGTGAGATCTGCTAGAATTTGTGTATCACTCATGTTAAGTTCTTGCTAGAAACAGCAAACACATTTCCTGCAAACCAAATCAACACAGTTCTACTGTAACGCAGGCTAGATCAGCTGTGGCACATACACTTGGAATAACGAACTCTCAATGCTTATTTTTCTTGATAAATTTGCCCTGTAGACAACCATATAGCTGACAATCCACAACTCCTAAATATTTGTACACTGGCAGATGGGAGGGTGCTGGAGGCAGAATGTACAGAGGTATAAAAAAAGTGATAAGGCGCCTTCAAGATAGTTAAAGGAAGGTCCTAAAGTATCTGAGTTCCACAGCACATTTTAGAAAGTACTCAGGCACAGCAAGTCTTTAGAAAACTCAGGCTATCTATCTTCTGCTGTATGTTATTGGACTATTGACTCCTGAAGAGAGGGTAGAAAACCAGAGGAATTACAAAGACACAGGAGCTGGTCAAAGACAAGCTACTGGCTGTACTCATTTTTCATCTTAGAAGTTTTCTCCTTCCTCTCCCCCTCTGCCACATGCTGCACTACATTTTGATTCAAGGCTCTAACCAGCTACACATTTCATAATTCTGTAAGGCATCTAGCTATTCAGGCTATACTTCCTTTGCATTTTTGATCAGGACACTGGAAGTGATGAAGCACTGAGAGCATGTTAAGAAGCTGCTGCAGAACTGATGTAGGCGAGCCCAGAAACAACAAATGGCGTACTACTGGCAGACACCCAGAAAAACAGCATATGTTATGGGGGATACAGGTCTTTTGATAGTAGCAAATGAGTCTGTTATTGCTAAAGTATCAGACATTAAAGCTCAAACCAATCAATGCTTCTGGAAAAGGATGATACAACCTGGGGTTAGGATTTACTCACTGCACGTATCTCCCTCATCTTCTCCCTCCGCGCAGTCCTGGATGAAGTCACACGCCTGCCCCAGCCTGATCGCCGTTCCATTCCAGCAGCTGAAGGAACCCTCCAGAGCCATTCTTGAGAGAGCAGCAGATCCTAGAGAAAAAGAATAAAACAACAAAAACACTTGAGATAACCAAATTCCTTTCAACCAACAGGTCATAGCATCCTGCATAACACTGAAGGGATGAACTCCTTGTGAAACCTCCCCAATTCAATACTTACTTGATAATTATTTTTTTGACCTGTTGAATATTGGCAAATATCTAATGGTCCACCTAACAGAGAATTTTGGTTCCCCAGGCCTTTCTGGAGCTATAATATGAAAGGCAGCTTTGACCTCTGGAGGGCTTAAATCCTTTAGCCTCCTCTGGTACTTCTCAAGAACAACACAATACACATGATGGGTTTTTAATTGTGTGTGAATTTACTGCTGCACTGACAGACCTGAAGGCTGATATCCTCCCTATCTAGCTCGGGAGTAACATAGCTACAGCATTTAGAAGGAGCACAAGCTTTCATCATCTCTCCTGGCAACATACATTACCTTTGCTTTGGGTGTACTGTGTCATCATATTCTCTGAAGAACAGAAAACAGTTCAGTCTCTGCTTTTAGTATTCTTTCTCTTCCATACCTACTCCTGCTCCTGCAACCTGCACTCCCTTGAGCCAGGGAGCCCACAGCAGACTACATCTACCAAGAGACAAAAGTCACCAGTTCATTTTTCCTGTGCTAAGCAGCAAAAGACATTCAGAAATGTGCAAAGGAGCCATCTCTTATGAAATGAGGTCACCAAACATTACAATTAGAGGTCAGTATCATCCATTCAGAAACGATCCTGAGTAATTTTCCCTAAGAACCATCCTTTTCTGGAGGCACTTGATTCCCTTGACAGCTGAGAAGTCAGATATCAAGTAGCTAGACAGATATAATATTCCTTACTGTAGGAATTCTCTCATCCCGAATCCTTTGTGATGATACTTAGGACAAGGCCTTCTTTTTTTAATTTAATTTTTTTTAAGAGGCCCAGGCTCTAGATCAGACACCTGAAGAAGTCACTAATTAGTTCAGCAACATCCTGAAGTCAGTGTCTATGGAGGAGGCTAAGCCTGAGAAATGGCAGAGTTCCTTCCAAAAAAATCTGAGTGTGGATGCAGTTGACTGACACCTTCCTGACTCTCCCAAGACGTGCTTCCAGTCACTGCTGGAAGACAAGCCCGGAAGAACAAAGAGATCTGTGCTGTGAATTCCCCTTTGCAGCAATAACTGCCCTGTCTCATATGAAATGGGTAAATGCTCCAGATTAAACCAAAGCCTCTGGGCAGAGAGAGCCATTGTTTGCCTAACTCATCCGTGCTCACTAAACAGTGCAGCTACATCATGTTCTCTGGTACTACAGGGAGTTGGAAATCACTGGCGATTCAATTAGATGTGCACTTGATATTTTTATTTATATTGCCTGCCAAAACTAAAAATTAATGAAGCATGTAGGAAAACAACCACTATTTCTCTACAAGCTTATTTTACAGTGCAAATCATTCAGGAGTGGGGGGAATACATGCCAAGCCTTTTTAATAAAGGACCATAGCTCCTGAAAAGGGTGCTCTGTGTTATTGTCAGCTTGAATTTTTTCCGTTCCTTGGAGTAATTCTGACTTGCCACATACAGGTTGCACAATGCCCTTGTATTTCAGTCAGGGTCAAGGCATGAGTACAGAGGAGAAGTTTTGCAGGAAAAATAGACCAAGTAACTTGGAGCTGGCTGCTGACAATTTCTGTGGGCTCCTTGATGAAGGTTTAAGGCAGTGAGATGGTATCTCCCTTGGCTTTGCTGAACTTCCTACTAAAAATGCATTCTCAGAGACACCGCTGAGAGCCCTCCCTATGTGAGGTACAAAGCACAAGCCAGACACAGTGGGCCCAGGTCACTGTGCAAATGGGCACTACAAAGATGTAACTTGGTAACTCAGTAGGTGATCCCTTCTCCTAGGGGTGTGCAATGAATCTGCATAGCACCCATTGTTGGAAGTACCACCTGAAGAAAAGTTAGGAGTCACGTCCCAGAGCCCTTTCATGAGTTAGCAACATCATGACACACTTAAAAAGATCCTGAAGTTCCACTGAAATTCAGAAGTACTCTTATGTCTCTGAATTACCCCACAGATGGTTTTGAACCCCATGTTTATTACTAGCTTTCATGTCCCACTCAGTTTATCTGCAATCTTTTCAGCAATGTCCATGTTTTATCCCAGCAGCTGCAGAGATACAGAGATTCAAAAGAGTGGTTATTGTAGGCAATGGGGTTGTTCTGTTTACTCAATTCATTATAACTTTTTAAAGGCACTCACTTTTCCAAGCACACGACTGCATTAACACTAATTATGATGGAACCAAGGCATTCAAGAGAATCTACTTGTCTTCCCAGGTGTTTTTTGTTGCAGCCTGGGGGCATAAATCTCCTGAAGCTGACTAGTATTTGAAATATGTCAGTTGCAACTGGGAATCGGGCAATTCCAGGAGCTATTCCTCCAAAACAAAGCAGCAGATTTGCATGCTCATTCATCTCTGTGGAGACGGGGCTTGAATTAGCTCAGATTTGCATTAGACCAATATATACGTGCTCCTTGTATAGGTTAGAGAACACAAATAGCAAAGCTGCAGCCCGTGGAATGGCTGGGCTCTGTTATAGTGCATGATTTATTCCTGTCTTGTTTGCTTGCTTACTGTGTGCACAAAGGCAAAATGAATTGGAGAAAGGAGATGATTAACTAGTAAAACAAATAGATAACCAAAAAAAGCCCAAATACAAATAACCCTTTTAATGGGCCACTTAATGCAGATGTTTGCATCCAAGCTCAGGGAAACTCAAATTTTAATTAAAATACTTTGTAAGAAAAACAGACGTTTGATCTTTTCAGTTCCCAGCCCCAATTACTCCTGGCAAAGTGAACCAGAATGACCTGGATCACTGAGTGAAGTGGTCTCAACTCCCACACAGAAGATGCGTAAGGAAAGGAAAATGAATGGTATCAAATAAGTATCAGAGTAAAATTTGTGGGAGACATCCTTTATATTTACAGCAGTGTTTATGTAGCCAGTGGCATCCATAAATTACAGCAGTAATTAAGCTGTACCACGGCTGGCTTGGAGGCTTATAAATCATTACTTAAACAGCAGCATTAAATAAATGGTATTTCAGGCTCTAAATTGAAAGTAGAAACAACTCCTTGGGGAACAAGTGCTGACTTTGTACCTCATAGGTCCTGCTTTTCAACACAGTCCAGCCCTGGCAGTGTTCAGATACAGTACCAGACACAAATGACAGCCTGGAATCTTTACTGCCCATGCTTTTGGTCTTGGTTTCCATATATCAGGATGGAAAGAGGAAAATCATGTGGCTTAGCCTAATGCAGGATCAGCAACTTACTGTTCAGACTGTGGGGCCCAAGGGGATGTATTTCAATTCTCAACAGATTTTCTCTGACTTGGGTTTCCTCCACTCTCCTTCCCCGTCCCTTGACCAGCAGAGAAATCAGAGTGTGCTGGCAAGCTCTGGCGAGTCTGTCTCTGAGGAACATGGCCAGAAAGTTCGTGGTGTTTGATCACTGCAAAATGGGAAACTTTGACTTCCTGCCACCACACTTGGCCAGGTGGGATGGAAGAAATTCTTGCAGGCATCCACAAAAATATCTCTTATCTGGAAAACGGGCTACGCTGCTAATTATCATGCAGGGTTTAATGAAGCTGAACATAATTATACCTTCACATGCTACATTCAACTTCTTAGACCATAATTTTTAATTCTACTGAAAGCTTTTGGGACAAACACAGTCAGGTGAAGCACTCCTGCTCAGAACACATTAAAACAGGAAAGCTTAGTAGGACAGTACTTGGTTGCTGTTTAAAAACGGTCTCATTTGTACTCTGCAAAAATTCCAAAGACCTGGGATAAATGTTCAGCCTTGTCACATTTTACCAGCAAGCAGCTTCTCTCTGGGCTATCTTTGAGGATCCAAGTTGGACATGGTTGAGTTTATTTCAGTGGTTCTCAAGGCCAGACCCTGTATGCCCACAAGGTGAAAAACTTCCATTTTTAAATTGCATATATGCAGCAAAAAATACCCACCCATGGAAGTCTACCATTTTTATCTAACCATATGTGTTCCCTTTCAAAACAGAGGAAGTTTTCTACTATTTAATTACATCTCTTAAAAAATGTTTTCCAGTGGGCTACTGCTGCAGCCTAATGTACCTCCACCAAATGCCACTAATAATCTGGGACTGTACAACCTTGTTGATGATGTGTGTCCGTCACAAGTATTTGTCATTAACTTCTCAATTTCATCTGCCCCTCCTTTGGCTTGAGTTCAAAGCTTTGACTCAGATATTTACAAAAACATTACTTGGGGGATTGAAAGGTTGTGTGAAAAAAGAAAAGCTGCTGTCTAGCTATAAAAGGATAGTGAGAATTTGGGGGAGTTTCTGATTATTGATTTTTCCATGACTTGCCATTTCTGATGGCTATGTATTTCCTCACTCTAACTCCAATCCTCCAGCAGCACAGCCATTCAAAGGCTGCTGGCTCACTTTGTGGTGCGGATAGCCATATTCCAGGACAAAGTAAATTTGCTGTTGCTACAAGTCACTAATCCCCATGCTTTCACCATTAAAGAAGCTGGAAGGTATGAAATAAAGGAGGAAAGAAAGTGAGAGAAGCAAAAGATAAGTTCATGTTTGAGGGGAATGAAGCCATCCTTGGCAAATGGCCAGTGAACTCCACATGATACAGTGCAGATCACATAAATCAGAACCTTCACAGAGAGCTACACTGCTCTCATTTTCCAGCCACCCGCCCCAGGACACCTGTATCCAGATCAGCAAGGAACCTGAGTAGTTGCAGCTGTAAATGAGGCCAGTGAGAGAAATACTTGGAAAACACACTGTCCTCAAAAAATGCTTTGAAAAAAAGTCTGGATTCCATGTTTCTCACACCAGACAGTCAAAATTCGTCAACACTTCATTATTTCTGACTTTAATATTTGTAACAGCATTGCTACTGTTATTGTCATTGCCTAAGGATGCAAGTGAAGCCACATTTGCAGGAGGAAGTGTTCTCTTTTATATTAGACTGCCTGCTACAGGCAGAAAAAGCAGCCCATGTTTGTCTATGCCTGAAAGCTCACCCATTTTTCCAGTTACATAAACTGCCTTTAATCTTCTTACTTCACTTCCTAAACATAAATGGGAATAAACTCATCACAAGAGCTCTGTGATGTTCATTTCATTACCATTTGTAGAGGAACTAAGATGCTATGATAACAGGCATGAAAAAACCTGTAAGGAAATAATTTACTCTGTCTTCACAGTGCAGTTTGAATAATTTACAGCATAAAATTAACAGGGCCATATCTTTGATGAAGGCAGGACAGAGGGTAGCAAATAACTTCCCATTGAGAGGGCACACTAAGGGTGCAGCATTCCCACAGTAAGCTACTACAAGGTGAGAAAACTTGCTCATTAGAGCCATGTAAAAACAGAATTTTCATCTCAAAGACAATGTCAACATTTCAAAATTTATCTAACCAGAAAATAAAAATCCCCAAAGTTCCCACAGAACAAAAGATTCAAATCAATTCTAGGTGAGAAAACTGACTTTAGTGGTTTCAACACATGAGTAATTCTATCATAAATGCAGAAATTTGAAAACACTTAAATTAGGACCAAAATAAAATGTTGGGCAGGAAACTCAAGAGGGAACTTACTGGTTTGGAACACACTCGTGCCAATAATTCAGCCAGCTCAGTTCTAATGTGCTTTCCCTCTCTGCTGCTTCAAAGTAGGGACGCTGTATTTAGTATACAAATTTTAAACATCTGCTCCTTCCGCGCTGCCTAATGCCAGCAGGATTGCTTACACAGAAGAGAGCTCTCAGCACACCTGAGGAGCTGGAACTTGCTCACTGCCACATTTCAGTAGCAAGAACTCTCTCCAGAGTTGTGCAGCATTCAGACTATCCAGGCCCTCTGTGTTCTCTCAGAAATGTTTTTGCCCAGGTCTAGCTGCTTTTCCTACCTTTTGACTGAATGACTTCCCAACAATGATGTTGCTGTGATGTATCTTCCCTGAATTTACAGAGAAAAATAGCTTTGTTAAAAAACTATAATGAAATAAGAATGTGGAAAGAGAAAGTTAGATGGATTTCACACTTTCTCAGTTTTCAATTAGGAAAGTTGGCTGAGGGTCTTCATAGTTCCTGAGACAAAAAAAAATCGTTGAGTGCAATAAATGACATGATAATGTCTTCCCCTATTAATCTTGTACAAAATCTAGCTGCTTCTTTTGGTTTTTTTGTTAGGGCTCATGGTAACATATGTTACCAATCAATAAGCAGCTCCAACTGCACATCCAAAAATTAACAATAAACGGTGAATTTTATAGGGAAAGTGTGATTTTTCATCATGTAGTGATACCTACATATTCTGTGGCATCTACTCTTGAAAAGGGTCAAAAGAGATGGAGAATACTTATTGTATGAAATAATGTGCATATATAATCATTGGACCATTTTTAAATTTCATCTAACACAGTAGATTCTGACTTAGAATAATCCAGTGGGACAGAGTAATTTTATTAAAATCCCAAATCTCATTTTTTTGGTTGCTTTTCAGTGCCCTTGTTTCAATACCAGGCTGCATTTGCTGTTTGATTCCCTTTTCTCTTGGGTACCATTGCATCTCTCTCGGTACCACTGCATCTCTGTGAGATTAAAAAAAGCACCAACAAAACCCCTCTCCCCTAGGTTTCATGTTTCTCCTCAAACAAGTGAATACTATATATATTTGTAACAGTAACCAACTGGTTAAAAGAAAAAAAACAACAACAAAAAAAAAACCCAGAAAAACAAAGGCCAAAAAAGCCTTTTCTGTGACTTCCTGTGAATTTTTCAAAATGCATACCTTGTAGAGGGAAAACAAAAAGGTTCAACTTCTATTATTAGCCCTGCTATTCCCATCAGACCTCTCTGGGTCTGGATAGGCTTGGAGACCAGCTCTTATCAGCCAGCAATCTTTTCCATGGGAAACACCAGCAGACTGATTGCTGGCTCACTGAAAGATGAATGCTGCTTGCCACATGGCGGCGGGCACTGACAAAATCATGAGGTGGTTAAGATCTCTAAGCTTATTTACAGACAACAGGAGCAGATTTGGCACAGGTTCTACCTCAGCATCAGACATGGAACTGAATGTGAAATAAAACAAGGCTGCTGGAGAAAGGACATGAAAATAGTGCTTCCAAACCTCATGTGTGCCTCTTGGGGAAACTGTAAGAGCTGATTAGATAGGAAATACATGTAATTTTCCACATTTTGCTTCTTAGGAGGCTTAGTTCAAATCCATTTTCAATTATTAAAGTAAGTGTTATTTTTGCCTCTTTCAGTTCTGCAGTTCCAAGCACAACCAACACTGCCGCTATACACAGCAGATTTTTTTCAATTCTTGGTTCTTAAAAACAGCATAACAAGAAAACCATGAACATCAATAACATCTTAAAGAAAATGAAACTGAAGTACTTGTCAACCGATTTCAATCACGTAAATGAGCCTGTAAATTGCCCAAACCAGACTCTCTCTCTGACTCCTGCTGCTTCCTGTACCAGTTGGACTGAAGATGCCCAGATTGAAGGAAAAAGGAGAGACTGGAGAATATTTTCACAGCTCATCAAGAGCTGATTCCACACAGGTCAGATATAGCCTCTCTTTCAATCCTGCAATAGCAGCATCTCAGCAAGTCCTCTTTTAGCATTGCCAAACCAGTCAACAAGAGAGGTATATTCATATGCCTGGTCATGAGAAATACAAATAAAGGTATGAGACTTAACGGTATTCAAACAGCATTTTAGATAGGAATCAGATTTTTCATTTCCAAGATGCAATTCTCTTACTGTAACTGTTTTAATCACTCTCTCTGCATTAGCTGCCAGCAGTGTTAAGGTTTTTGGCCTCAGTGCAGATGGGTTGCTGGAGGTGGTAGGTGGAATATCACAAATCAGCACAAGCCTGAGCATGCACTCAGCAGAGTGCAGGGACTCATCCTCACACCACAGCCAACGCCTTACTGTGCAAAGCAGCGGCCCCACAGTGGAAGAGCAGTTGTAGTTCCAGGTAGAAGCAGAAGCTTGCTTGGGAAAGAGAGTTTCCTGTTGTGCCCCTTTCCACTGTGCCAACCCCTGCAGCTGTGTGAATGCAGCAAGTTGTCATCAAGCAGCTGATTTCCACTTTGAAAAAGGGAGCAACAATACCTCAAACCCACAAATAATAAGGAAAATGAAATTGCACATGAACACTTGCTGTGAAGGAGAGCAATAGCGACACACAACAGGTTCACCACTGGGAGGGACTTCATGTGCAAGGATGCTTTTAGTTCTGGGGAAGCAAAAGGAAACTCTCCATGTCGCCCTACCTCCACACATCGCTGAACACCAAGAAGTTATGGATGCAGTGACTCACAGGTTACTCTTCCAGCTGGATGCACCAACAACTGCCAACATCTCAGTGCTCCGAAGCCAGTCCAGAGGGACGGAGGGCCAGCGCAGTTCTGGGCGCTTCTGTTCCAGGCTGTGCTTCAAGGCCTTGCTACGCTTGAATGACATTATCCCAGAAGCAAAGCTGCTGAAGGTCAATGGCCCTCAACATCAAAAAAAGCCTAGAGAAGTACTCCTTCTTGGAGTCCACACCTCTGCCCAAGGACCTCTATTAACATTTGAACATGCACAAAACTTCTGAATTGGGAATGCTCACTGAAAAAAATTAGATGTCAGTGAATAACGCAGTGATTAGCTCTGTGTAAGCCGAGGTACCTACTGAAGGTATCAGGAAAAAATGGAAGAAGGGATAATGTTACAATTCCAAAATTACCACCCCGGTTTCAGGCAGTCTCTCCACTCTCTTGTGGCATGCTGAAAGACTCTTTGATTAATGCTTTTCATGTGAATCACTTTCCAAAAGTATATGGAGATGCAGAGAGGATTGCAAGAGCTGACCAATATCAGTACAGAGAATAACCATGCCCTGAGGTTGAGGTGCCTGTGGGCTGCCAGCCACAGAAGAACAGTTAGACTAACAGTGGAATAGTTAAATAATATTAAAATGGCTTTTGAACTTATTTTAAATACAGTGATAGGAATTTTAACAAACAGTTGCTGTGAGTAAAGACAGATCAAGGAGACAGAACATGTCTTCTCCCTCTCTCTCTAAGACCTTTACCCTTCAATGAATAGATTGTGCAATCAACTCTCAGGAGATTTTATACAATTACTCAGAATGAGCAGTCATTTTCTTAGCAGTTCTCATCTTCAAATTTAGTACCGTAAAGTGTATACGTACCCAAAATATCCCTTTATATCCTCTTTATCAATAAGCTTTCTGTTGAGTGCAAGCTCCCCTTCAAGATTTTTCCAACCTGTTTCCCCCCATTTTGCTTACTAATTCAGTTGGCCATTAATTAATCACTTAATTACTGCCAGCAATAGTATTAAATTCTCACAAACTTGCTACTACTGTTGTTATGTTAAATGCTCCTCCCAGCTGGGTAGGTTTCAGCAAAGCGTAACACCTTGTTGACTTTAGATAAATCTATTTTGAAAATGCAAATGTACCTCTTCCTGGCAGGCAAATCATGTATAACTTCTCAACAATTTGTTATACAAAATAAAGAATTAGGAGGGCACACAGCTCTTCATCAAGTCTTAGCAAACATAAACATTTTGGTAAAAAACAAGTGATAAAAAGAGAATATGAAATGGTAGCCTGACTGCAAATTAAATGGGGTTACTCTGGTCTTGTGGCAAACAGGGGTAGTAAAGTACCCTTGAATACCCAGCCATACATGCACAGTATTCCAAATGACTGGCAATCAAAAAATAATTAGGTGTACCAGGAATTAAGACAAGAGAAACATAAACCAGTTTACCAGCTACAGGAAGCAATGAAATGATGTATATACTCCACCAAATATCAACTGGATCATGGTGCAGTTTCAAAGAAGGTGTTGGCAGAAAACGCCACCAGTTTAGGGGAGGGTTACAGTAAACAAGCTGTACTGGACAGGACTCTCTTGACAGTACAAAGTGCACAAACACACTGAATAAGAAAAAAAGAACCACCAACCTTTCTTTTGCCCATAAAATAGACTAGGGGAGACCTAGAAGCTACTTTACATGTGTCTACATTTGATCTTGAACTATCAATTTAAAAGACCAAATAATCATTAACATTAATTTTTGTACACATTTCTTTAGGAATTCTCTCTGGCAGTGGCTATCTTGACAAGGGCAGCCATCTTATGGGACAGACACTCTTCCTGTTTCTTACTCTGCCCCATTGGTCACTGTATTTGTTCTTCCATTCACCTTAAGCTGCCCACGGTAGTCTTTGTGCTATAGTAAAGTTATACTGAGTACAAAGGTGTTATATGTCCACTATATATTTTTTACAAAGAGAATAGTTAAAATACCTGACTTCCAGCTCTCCCAGGGCTTTAACTTAATGGGATATGGATGCAGTTCACCTGCCATAAAGAATGTCACTGGCTAACTGCTCACATCACTGCAGTATCTCAAAGCCGGGAAGGCAACCCCTAGGACACAGGGAATCTACGTGCAGAAAGTTTACTGAAATACCAGCAACAAAATCAACTGCCTAACCCCTTAACACCAGGAAAAATGCCTTGCCTCCTTTTCCAGGATTTCTTGAGAGACAGCAGTAGGACTCTTATGCAGCTGTAGTTACAGCAAAGGCTCTCAACTCCACTCGCACCATGCCCTTCCTTCCCATCCCACAGGTCATTACTGCTGCTTTTTAGTGAGCAATATAATTTTAAACAGTCTGTCAATGAGGTATCAAAAAGATGATAAAATTGCCTTGCCCTAGCATCTAATGTGGATAAAACCAATGATCCAAGGTCCCATGGGCAGTGACAGAGTCAGAAAGCTCAGAGGCTTCTGGGTCCACGACAGCAGCAGCTGCATTCTCTGTTCAGCAGAGCAGTAGGGCAGCTAAGGAAACTGAGACCTGGCAATGAGGGTGGCAAATCCAAGTTATTGGTCATCCAGGGTATTCTCAGAAATAAAAAGCCTGGCATCCTTTTCCAAGTACTCAATGAAATGAAGAAAGAATTAAGCAATCAAGGTCTGAGCACAAAACAGTCCAAACACAGCAGCTCAGCATCATTTATTGAGGTATTTCAAACCAGACTCCATCTGTGTGTGCAGGGACCCTGCACTGCTAGCGAATCACCTCCAGAAATGCTGCCTATCAAATCAGGAATCTGATGGTCAGGATTTCCAAAATGGTTCTTATGCTGTGACCTTGGATGAGCCTCTTTGCTTGACAAAGACCTTGGATAAGTCTCTTTTTGCTGTGACAGAAAAAAAAAATCCTAAAAAACCAATTTGTTGGGAATATATGGCCTTGTTACTTTTTAGAATAGCATAATTTTTTTCATAGAAAAAAAAAAAACCCTCATTTTTAAGAGCTATCCAAAATGAAAATGTCCCCTGTAGAGGAAAATGTTTGCTCAGCAGTACTTCAAAAGATTTTATTTGACCTGAAATAAAACATTGGTTAGCTCCAGGAAACTTGCTATTGTTCAAATTTTTTTTTTTCAGTTCATATATTTCATGCTTTCTTTATGCCTTTTAACATATTTTCCAATTAAAAAAACCTCCTAAAGTCCAGGGAAAAGGTGTGAAGAATTGGTTTCTTACATTAATTTTTTTTGTTTTGTTTTGCCAAAACACGTATTAAGTTTGCACTTTGAATAGCTTTGTCCCACCAGGTTGCTTTTTTAACAAGCTAGAATAAAAATGAACACGCTGCTTACCCCATGTAACACACAAGGGCTCTCAAGCGGCAGGCGACACCAAGTGTGTCACCAAATGCTAATGACAAGCACGGAGGGTGACAGAATCACTGGAGTCATTGCCACATGCTAATGCAGCATCTGTCTGAGGAAGCTCTGGGTCATTTCAGCTTGGTCCTGTCCCCAGAAATCTCCTCACTCAGTGCACCAAAAAGACAACTTTTTACCATATTAGCACTGACAGGGCTGACAACGTTCTCTCCATTTGGCACACATCAAACCATGCAAATATTAGCAAAGCTCAGGTTTAGCTGAGGGAACCTCAGATGGGGAAGGCAGTAAAAAACCAGCCATGAGGCCTGCAGAGTCTCACGTGGGCACTGTAGAGTTATTACACTGCTATTTCCATCTCAGTGAGAAGCAGCATGGAAAACAGTTAAAGTAAACTCAACATTAAAAATTTCACTGACAATTAAGATGACAGATTAAACTGATCTACATGCAATCTGCAAACTGATTTGGCATTCACTGATTAATGCAGTAAATTAGATACTAACATCTCACATGCAATGTTATAAATCACTACCTTCACTCAGCAATGCATACTTGCTGTCAAACAATTTTTGATGCTGGCTAAGTTATTAAATTTTCTGTAGATGAAGCACTGAATATCTGTTACAGTTTTAGGATGAGATTATGAAAAGAGACTTTCAATTTCTGATCAAAGTTACTTGATACTATTAGAACTGCTCAGATTTCCAAAATTCAAGTGGAAATTGCTTTTCATTGTAGTGGAAAACAGCAAAAGAAACCTAACAGCACCAAGTCTGGACCCAAATTTCTTTTAAGTGGACACACACATTTGAAGGTAGAGAGATGCTTTCAAACATGATTTATTTCTCCAAAATGATGCTTTCATGAAACGCCCATCTTTGAATTTTACGGATACTCTGTAAAATTCAGAGCTCCTGCTTGAAAAAATTGCAGCAAGAAATGCCACAGAAGGGCCCTGAGATCTGAGTATTTGACCCAACTACTGCAAACAAGGCAGAGTCTGTCTCATGCTTTTCTATGGATGTTGCTCACTGTGAGTCAACAGAGCCCAAGTACTTTCAACTACACTGTCACAAATTCACAAGGTGAGGGCATCCCCCTCCACAAATCCCTGGCAGTGCAAGGCTCCAGCCTTAGCAACAACACTTCAGCTCACAGCTGTCAGCACTAATGAGTTAAAGCAGACCGTGGTGAGATCCTGGAGTTATTTGTAGCTGTGGTACAGGTAAGTCCCTCTGGGTGCAGGTAGGCATCCTTCCCCAGCTGCATTGGCAGGAGAGGTTATTGCCTCCATCTGTTCACGACTGCTTTCCCTCCTGATCCGCTGATGAAGCAGCCTGTGCAAGTACTCCCTAATTTATTTCAGGCAAAGTCAGACAGGTGACACCAGCACAACACTTCTTACCTACTGAAGGATTTTATGTGACCCTCTCTCATTTCCAAGTGACAGCTGCTCCCTGGGCTGTGTTGAAGCATCTCACAGATTTAAGTGACCTGCTGAAAGGCTGTTCCCTTTTAAAAACCATCATTCTAATATGTGAGACAATTCTAATCCATGATAATGTTCTTACTAGCCCATGCAAAGCACTTTGTGGGAGAGGGAGTATTTCCTTTTCCCTTTTTTAAAGAGGGTATACTATGGAACATCAGGCTGCTAACTCCCATTACCTTTGCAGCTTTGGGAAAACTCAAACACAGCTTGGTCTTTATTTGAGATATTCAGCTTAAGTCTGCTTCTAAACCAAAGGGAATGGGAAAAAAAACCCTGCATGTATGGTCAAGCTCAGAGGAAATTGTGTCTCAGTTTGGAACTGTGCAAGAGGGACCTCTCTTTAAATCAAAGATGGAAATAAAGGATAGGGTTACGTACAGGAAACTATTAAAGCTTTTTTTTTTTTTTTTGGAAAAGTATTTATTATTATTCAAACACAATCCTCGTACAACAAAAACCCTAAAGAACACCACATCTGGTACAATTTTCTCTTTAGAAAAAAACTTTGGTTTAAATTTTCCTGGTAAAGAAGAAACATTGATTACATTAATATAATGGAACAGAAATTCCCTGACATGCATCTTAATAGTGCATCATGCCTAAGAAGTCCTGTCAGCTGAAATTTAGTCTAGAACTCAATGATCACCAGGAACTGGATCTGAAATTACTCCTGAATGTAACTAGATATCCTTTCAGAAGCAGGCTGAATTAAGGTTCAAGACAAATGCTGCATATAATATAGATCTTAACCTCATTTAGAAGCAATGTTGTTTAAGGTTGTATTAAGGGATTGAGTTACCGCTTCTGCTTAAACAGAAGTGACAGAGTCATTCACAAGGGTAATAAAAATAAACAAGATAATGCAATAGAAGAAATTGCACCTCCTGGTAAGGAAGTAAGTGAAAAATTAATGTGGATCTTCTATTACCACTCTTTGGAAAGCAGCATGGGATCCAGTCTCCAATTGCAACTCAATTTAAGTAGCTTTTTCAAAAAGCCTTCATTGAGGCCTCAAATATGATCTACAGGACTCCATTAAAAGGTTCTGGGTTGTAGCTCTGCTGCTACCACTTACCACTTTACTGTTCACAAACCACTTCTGTGTCTGAATGTTCTTCCCTGTGAAAGAACTGTGGAGGTTTTGTTGTTTTTTTTTCCTAGAAATATGCCTTCTTTTCTAGACCCATTAATAAACTATCTGGACAGGCTGAAAAACACAGGGCTGATTTCTGGTTTATAATTCACACAGGTTTCCCAGTGCAGACAAGCTTCTAGGTATGAGTGGAAGCATGCTGTAAAAGCTGTATGAAAAGCTTGTTTTGGTAATGCTGCTTTTGTAAAGTATGCCTGGATAGCACCATTAATCTTGCACTCAACAGTCATTTAATTTTTTTCAGGGTTTATTCTAACAGACTCTGAATAAACTCCTGCAGAATAATTACTATAAAATGATTGATCTGGCATGGTAACCAGTGAGTGTTGAGAGTGCTCAATAGAGAATCTGTTTGTTAAAGATTCCTTGCCTGACACTATTCATTCACAAGTGAGGAATTGGTGGGCAGACTTTATAGATTACAGGTATTAAAGCACCCACTGGCTTTAAAAAGATAGGGCTGTTAGGAATCCCAGACAACAATTCTTCAACCAAAGCATTGTCCCCTTTCTGACACTCTGATGATGCTATGATGTTAAAGGTGGAATGAATTGCCCTCTGAAGTGCCTCTTTTTCTCTCTGTTGACTACAGAGGGACCCTAGAGACCAGCTTTGACATGATGCTTAACTTTCAGATAACTGAAGTCACCAAAAATGAATACCATCTTGTCTAACTTCATACAACAAAGCATCTGAATGTCTGAACTAAATCTTGCCTAGGGAGATTGAATCTTGTGATATTGTGAATTAGATGACTGGTTTATTATACAGATTTTATTCCCTGACAGTTCAGTTGAGGTCAAGACTGAGAATTGCAAACTGAATTAGCTTTGCAAGTTGGAGTTCAGGGGAAGATTTTTTTCTTCTATCCACTGAAAATATTTTCTGGCCTTTGTTCAAACATTGAAAAAAGCAGGCAACATCAGCAGATGTAGATGTGCTAAAAAAAGGTCTCCTATATGCTATTAAGACAAAGAAATAGGGAGAAAGGGACAGGTCCATTGCTTGGCTCCGTAAACTGGCAAAGAAACTGTCTTCATTTCATCTGAGACTACTGTTTTGATATGGTATAGCAATAGGAATAAATGGAAGCAGTAATAAACTTCTCTGTAGTCTTTACAGAATGGTATCATGGTGGGCTTGCAGAGTAGGAAGTTATTTTGCATGACTGATTAACATTTGGTAGCATCTGCCTCGTCATGACACTTTGGTTTCATTTCAGCAATTACCCTAATTCTCGAGGAAAGGAAGGCACTGTTTACTTGAAAATCAAAAAGTAATATGAACCAGGGTGAAATGCTCTGAGAAAGACAACTGTATTGCTGGTGTAATTACTGCTGGTGCCTGGTACTGCTAGGAACAGAAGCAGCAAGAAAAAGCACATTTATTATAATTTGAGGGGATCTACATGAAGCCACAAATTAGTGCACATTCTACAAATCAACAATTAAGATGAAGACTACTTGCTACAATACAAACTTATAATGGAATAAAAATTGCCCTAAAGGTCTTGTGATTAGATTAGACAGGCAGGAATGTTTTATGACTAAAGAGAAAGAGGAGAAACAGGCTTGTCCAAATGAGAGGAATTGCCTGATTTCACTTGGGAACAGAGGAAGCTGGAGGTGCTCCAAAAATGAACTTAGAAGAAAACAGAAGATGACCACCATAAACATGGAAGACCACTGCAAAGCACTCTGTGCAAACATGAGCAGGGCAAACATCTCTTGGAGTAGAACTTTTCCAACATAGAACAGAAAAGGTTATTTGCATTTCTCAGTAGTCTTAACCAGTTGTTAATTTTAAAAAAAACTGCCATAACTGTACAGCAATATGTGTCATTGCAAACCCTGTGTCAGCTTCAGCCTGCTCTCTCTGCAGTGAATGAACAGCTATAACTTAAACCTAACTCTTTTCTTGGCTGTGAAGAGATGAGCAATGACGAAGAAACTGAAGTCCAAATCAGCAATGTTGCTATCAAACCTCTTGTTAGGCTCATCCTTTTCCAAAAGCTTTGATAAATATCTAGGGGCAGATCTTCAGCTGGTGCAAACAGTTGAGGCTCCAACAACTATTGGGATGACGCACAACGTGCTTTAGTAATCCCACTGGCAGAAACTCCTCACAAGTAACTGCATAGTTACTCACTTCTTTTTCTTTGGGCAATAGCTCCCATGCAAGAAATACTTCCTTCACTTGGCTGTCTAAGCCACTTGGCAAATTTTGCAGATAGGTGAGTAATTTTGCTACTGTTTTGTTACTGATGTGTACAGCAAGAGTACACAGGAGGGATTAACAACAGTTAACACTGTTGCCAAAACTTTGCACTTAACGTTTCTGATTTTATAGCAATTGCTTTTTTTTTGTTATAGTTTCATTAACTTATGTTCATGAACATATGCACATACACTGTTATTCCATGAGGAGCTTAAAGAGACAACAGTGTCCTTGCATATTCTTAGAAATGAATAGCAACACTGATAGTATTACAGAAATACTGAATTTTCATAATTTTTTTTTCTTTTTTGTACTGTATAACCTGATGCTGGATTTATGCAGTTGTTGCTTACAGCTTTAAATGATGTTTTAAAAATCCAGTCTATCATTTGGGCTTAAGTGCAGGGAATATTCACTGCTGTAGTCTCCAAGAAATCACTTGGATTGTGGTGCACGCAATTCCACCAAAATAGCTTAGATCCCAGTATGGCACAACCCATCATCTCACAGAACCAGACAGATTGCTTCTCAACTCTCAAAGTTTTTAGGTATCCAAATAGCTGTATTGTTCATCTGTATTCACATCAAACAAAAGATCTACCACTGATGATATTTTTGGAACATGATAAATGTTTCTTACAGAGTTGACTAAATTATATTTCCTTGTAGATCTGAAAAACATTTCCAAACCTCTTACTCTGCTTACAAATTTGCTGATAGTCCATCAATCATGCTCCATGAACAGCACACTTCAGTCTGGTATTGGACCCAGGATTCAGCTGACTCATTTAATTGCTTGCAACCTCCCAGTTATACAAAACTTCAGCGGGCAGTAATTTTAGAAAGGGAGGGAGGGGAAAAGGTATGTTCTTAAAATTTCTTTCATGTAATAAAAACTGACTGCAATTTAAGATCTTGCCATCCATGTGTGACTCCTGGATCAATAAGCCTAGCTAGCAGGGCTTTCAAATGCTCAATTCATAAAAGCCCTGTACACCTCATTTATGGAGGCACTCGGTAAAGCTGCCTCCATGGAGGCACAGTGCACACTCTGTCCCTTGTCATCCTCATGATGGAAGGCACGCCTCAGTGCCAGGCAGTAATGATGGCATTTTTGAAAACTCCTAGGGGACTAAGGAGTGTGGTTCCCATTAATTTGTGCTCCTAAGTCACTTGGCAGCTTTTAAAAGTTCCCCTCTCTCCCCACATTTTTCACAGCTTCAGAGTAAAAGAATTGCAACATACAGGCTTTAGGACACTAACTGAGAATCTGATGGGCAGCCACTGGTTGTGAGTTTGCAAATAGAGCATAAAGGACTTTCATGTGTTGAAAGGGCACACAGTGCTTTTCAGAAAACTTCAGTCCCGCTTTACAGATTCTTAAACTTTTCAGGGAAAAGAAACCAAACCCAACTCAGTAGTTTAAGTCAGTTTTCATTTCTATTTAAGGATTATGGATTTGGAATTACAAGGTCGAGCCTTTTGGTTTCAGTTGTTCTATTGCAGACTGTCGCTGTACCCATCTCTGCTGGCACCAAGGTGCCACACCTCTCCCAGATTGGATACAGTGCAGGATTGTTAAACAATGTCTGTTTGGCAATTGGTTTGCTCACAAAGCTGACTGCAGTAGACCTGGCAGGAACAGAACAGCAGGACAAAGCAAGCAGGGCTCCTGGAGGTAGCAAGGAGTTGGACAAAAAGAAGGAAGAGCTGGACAGGGTCTTATAGCACGACTGGGGCAGATTTACAGTTGAGACCTCTCAGACACAGAAACCAAGCTGGACTTGAACATTTCAGAGGATAAGCCCTGAGGTATAGAAGTGCCCTGAGCCAAAATCTAGAAGACTCTACCCTGAGAAGAAAGAGGAGGAATTATACCTTTTTTTCAATCTTGTATGCATTGCACTACTGCAGAGAAGTGGTAACCACCTCGATAGCCACCATCTCTATGTGTGACACTTAGGCAGGCTTTTAAAAAAAATGAAGTTCTTGCTGTTGCCATTATTTCATTTTCAAGCAAACACAGAATATCTTCTTTCCTTATTGTGCCATCTTCTCCTCATTCTTGTTCTTCATCTTCCAAAACCTATTAAGCTCATTAATGCCTCTGAGGCTCTGGTGAGACATGCCATAAAAAGGGACTAGTTTCCATCTGAGCATCCTATATATTTATCTTCGCTTTGATAATTTAAAATGTTAATTGATTAATTCTTGCACATTTCATTAAATTTTGACAATTCACTGCATTTCCCTCACTTGGTTTCTTTGCCGGTTCAACAGATTATCCACCTAGTTAGTTCAGTCTGGTTGATTGAATGACTATCTCATTAAGCTTGATTGCTCTTGTTAATTAATTGGATTGTAAACGTTTCTTCCAATCCCCTTCTAACTGGTCAAACTTTTTAATCATTTCCACCATCTAGACCAATTATTCCTGCCTGATATCCTGTCATTTGTTTTCAGCATTAGTGGTTTATCACCATCTCTTCCTTCCTCATCTCTCCCTCATTCTATTACCTGAAGGGATCCTACAAGAAAGATGGACAGGGACTATTCACAGGAGCTTGTAGTGACAGGACAAGAGGGAATGGCTTCAAACTGAAGGAGAGGATGCTTAGATCAGATATTAGGAAGAAATTCTTCACTATGATGAGGCACTGGAACAGGGTGCCCAGAGAAGCTGTGGCTGCCCCATCCCTGGAAGTGTTCAAGGCCAGGTTGGATGGGGCTCTGAGCAACCTGGTCTAGTGGAAAGTGTCCCTGCTCATGGCAGGGGTGTTGGAACTAGATGATCTTTAAGGTCCCTTCCAACCCAAACCATTCTGGGATTCTATGTGTCTCTTCTTTTGGTGACTCAGTGTGACTCATTTCCTTTCTGCTTGATCATCTCCCTCTTTTTTTCTGACCTTCTAAGCTTCCCCACCATCTCTCAGTTCTTCACAAAGACCACTGCAATTTCTCACAAACATGAATCAAGTTGCATAGTCAAGTCTTAACAACTTCAAATACCAGTCCTATTTAAACCAACAGAAGTTTCCTATAGCTAATAGGGAACTTCATGGATATAAAACAAAACTCAGAGCAAAACTATCCCCGACTCTTTCTTTTGCAAAATCAGGGATCCCCATGCCATCTGTTACAGGCTAGCAGTCCTTTGAAAACTCAGGGGTTTATTATGGAGAGAAAAAGGGAGAGTGAGACTGTCATCTACTTACACAGTTGAGTCAGATTGCATAAATCTTTGAATCTGGAGTAATACTGGCTTAAAATCGTTGGGTCATCTGTAAATCATCATTGTCCTTCCCATTTCTCAAGTGATAATAGCAAATCCTATGATTGTTTTAATAAATCCAAGCAGTTAAAACATCACAAGAACTAAGTGGCAGCAATTAATAGTAATAAAAGTAAGTTAAATTGGGGAAAGCAGATTACAGAGTTCATTTTCTTTCACTGAATCAACAGCTCCCCTGTTGAAATAAGCCTTAATTAAAGGAGAAGGTCAGGATAAAAATCATATACAGCATTAAAAAGATAATGCATTGGCCAATTCTTCAAGGTGTTAAAAAGTACTTAAGACGCACAAATGCCAACATCTGCAATGTCTCTTGAGCAGTTCCTAGTAGTTTTTATGAGTAGGTCCTTCTCTTTGGATTATTAAAGCTTTGGATTTTAAGGGCTGAGATTTCTTAATTCTGTTTCTTAACCTGAGTCACTTAGCCTGTTTTGAGTTAGAGAGGATGAACCTGCTGACTCTGGTAAGGCACACCTATTTGGAGCTGCTGTGGTAGATTCAAGCCTTTCCACCTTCTGCATGAAAACATCTATTTTAAAGATGAGTTTTAAGTGCATTATTACACCACCTAAAGCATTTCTTTGTATCTCCCTCCTCCATATCTTATAACCCCAAATAGATGGTCAGTTGATTACTAAACAAAAAACCAGGACACTGTCCCATTTGCCAACAAACTGGCATGGCAGACCTATGAAACCCAAATTCTCTAGATATACAGGTTTGCTTCCCCCCTGCTGCTCCTTTGGTGAGTACACAGAGGTTCTAAATAGATTAAATTATTCAACATCACCACCACTGTCTAAATCTGGCTCTGCAAGACGTAGGTGTTCACAGCCAGTAACATAAATGCATAATCATTAATTCATTACTGCAAGAAGCTACTCTACCACTAATTGAGTTACTGTGCCTTTTCTGGAAGCAATATTAAAACTAAATTTGCTTAATTTTTTTATTCCTAGTGTTACAATAATTTAAGTTAAAAAAGATGAAAGTGAAAACAAAGATAAGCCCCATAACAAGTTCATTAAATTTATTTTACTTAAAATTGGCACAAACCACAAGTGAAATAACTTTCACTTTAGAATGACTTTAAAATGATCTAACTTCACTACAGCCACCACCCTCATCTGCAAAGCAGCATTTTCTCCAACATAAGATCCCTACAGGATTAAAACACAAGCAGGTTAGAGATAAGTTTTGGCACAGAAGCTGAAGTCAGAACAATCAGTCGTAACTCACGGGGGAGCAGAGGTGAATAGGGAAGAAGATGGTTGCCAAAGCATTTGAAAGCAAATATTCTTAAAAGAGTAATGCTTTTTCAAATGCCTACTTAGTGAAATTAGACCCACAGGAAAACCAGACCAGTTGAACTGTATAAATAGCATAGGCCACTTGACGGAAAATGCAGCCAATCTGCCTAATTTTATTTTTTTAAATGATGAAACACAATACAAACATACTGAATAACCCTGCTGATTTCAATTAGCTCTGGAGTTTTTCTCTGGCTTGGTAAGGTTCTTAACCATGGCTTTAATGCCGAAGGAAATGATCCAGCTTCTTTTACACAAAAATTAGCTGGATAGGCCAAATAATATTATGGTAAATGTTAATCCTAACCTTAGAGAGAGACAGCTACTTCTGAAATTATGAGCACTTTTCTTTTTTTAATCATGTTTATTTTTCAGTTTTATGAGAATGGCAAAATACTGCCTGCTCATTGTTCTGTTCACCCATTCCCCTGAATTTCTGGACAGAAGTGGATCTCCAGACCATATCAGATGAGATGGTCGATTCTGCTAAAGGTTCATATCTTCTCTTCCTCATCCCATAAATACAACCAAGCAAATAATGAAACACAAAATATTGTCACAATCAATCTAGTGGTTTAATAAATCTTCTGTAAATATCTTGCAATTCTACCCAAGTGAAAATTATTTAAATGTTATACAATTTTAAAAAAATAATTATTAACATCTAAATCAACTGTGTATCATGTGGGACTTCAATCTGAAATGTATGTTCAATTTTTTTTTTTTTTACAGTCAGAAGATCCAGTTGCCAGAGCAACTCCCCAGGGATGTGGTACAGTCCCCGTCACTGGAGGTTTTGAAGATGCAGCTGGTCAGGGTTCTGGATAATCTCACCTAGACTACCTTTCACACAAGAGGTTGGGCCAGATTCTCTTCTGAGGTTCCTTCCAACCTGGCCTGTTCTGTGATTCTCTCTCATACACTGATATAATCTCAATTTTCTGTTTGGAGGAGGTTAACTTTTCTAGGCAATTTTCCAGTAGGAAGCATCAAGAACTCATTTTGAAAAAGGGCTCACTGGTATTTCATTAAGTTCAGTTAACCACAACATCCTGTCATCAAATTAATTTATAAGACAAACTGCAAAAAGAGAGCATGCAGGAAAACTGAAATGATACATATCCAGGTTTTGTCCAAATGCACAAAAACATCATTTTAGTAATGATTCAGATGCATAAGCAATCGTGTCTGGAGAAAGCCCTTATTGATCTCCTGCAGTTGATTCATAAATCTCTTGCTAGAATATTTATCAAATGGAATCATGAAAAATTCTATTTGGCAGTTGGTCATATTTCTTCAGAAGTGTTTGAAGTCTGTATTTTTACTCGTCCCCTGCTATCTCTTCTTTCAGTAAAATCACCTCCTGATCTTCAAAATTTTCCCTTTCCTGAGAGGTCCTGTGCTTTAGATCAAGGATTTTGCCTTTAGCACAACCTTAACTCCAGCTTTCAGAAATTTGCATACAAATTACACCCATCAGATCATTACAGAACTAACTGCCTCCCAGCTCTGAAGGCAATGCGTGTTTCTATGTACTTTCAGTATCTACTGAAAAAAGGCTGTTGCTGAGTGGACAGAAGCATTAACTTAATCAACAACACATGGTCTCCCCCCTCTCCAAAATAAATGATTTTTATGTTGCTTACTGAGCTTGAAAACTTGAAAGCTAAGTGCTTCCTTTTGGACAGGCTGAGTGTCTGAAATAACTGCTTTTAACAGTCCTGGAGCATCATTAAAATTTTAACACATTTCAGAAGCATTTGGTCTCCACACCCCTTAGGTAAAAATTTACTTAGAATTGGTAAATTGAACATTGCTAAGTAAAACAATGTCTCGTCATTTACTTGTGCCTATTAATAAGTACTTTAATTAAGACTTCTGGAAATAAGTTAGCAAATTAATTAATTTACAACTGCAATAAAAAATCAGTAAGAAACCCATTAAATATCATAAATAAGTCAATACATTACTTAGGAAATGAACTCTATTTTTATTACTAGAAATTACCATCAACTATAAAATGCCACTGTACCAATTACTTTACTTGTATAAGTAACAAATTTCTTAACTGATGTTATTAAATTAATACATTAATTCTCTGCAATTTGTATATGTATTTTTTTTTGCTTTGGCTACTGCACTTATTTAAATAGAAAGTTGTAAGAAAGAGAATTAGGCAATCAATAGCTTAGGTTTTACACACTGACAAACACAATTTGCTTCACATTTAAGTCAGTAATTGAAAGTCAATTGGTTGTAGCAGTCCAGGCAATGCTACCTGTTAGTTGTCCTGAGACAAAACCTACAGAAGTACAAGCAGTCTTTGTATTGACTGTAGGAGCTCTTACCAGATTCTAATCCTAAGGCTGAGAAAAAAAATTGTAAGAGCTTTCCTTCTATTATGGGAACTGGGAAATGTGAAGATATTCAAGTGACAAGTAACTAAAATTTTTTGGTTTTGAATTTTTTAAAAACTCAGAATTTTATCAGCATCTGAATCTATTTATATTTAAAATTTTGATTTCCCATTCAATCCCATACAAACTGTTATTTTTTCAGTTCAAATGCAATATTTTTTTTCTATGCAAAATCTTTTCTGTGATTAAGGAACTCAAAAAAATGGAATCACCAACATGCAAAAGCAAATTCCAACCTCAAATTTCGACTTTCTTCAAGCCCTTGTTGTTTTTTACCCAGAGGGTGGCTGGACACTGGAACAGGCTTCCCAGGGCAGTGGTCACAGCACCAAGACTGACAGAGTTCAAGAAGTGTTTGGACAATACTCTCGGGCACATGGTGTGACTCTTGTCCTGTGCAGGGCTGGGATTTGGACTCGATAATCCTGATGGTTCCCTTCCAACCCAGCATATTCTGTAATTCTGTGATTCTTTCTATATCTGCGCCTATGGAAATGGTAGCCCAACTTCCTAAGACTGTATGTACACCTTAATTTATTTTTAAATTGTGTTTATGGTCTTCAAAAGGCTTAGAAAATCAGGCTGAAGGCATGTTTCCATTTCTCAGGTGTTTGTTTCTCAAATTCACCCATGTTTTATGTGCTTCAGTGACATTAAGGTATCCAAGTATCTAAGCTGCCCAAAGGCTTCTAACAGCTGCAGAAAACTTAGATTTAGATTAATCTTTTCTTACTGCTTTCCCTATTTTCTCCAAGCTTAAGGTGTCAGCCTCAGCTGCTCATCACCACCGCTTTCCTCGTAAAAGTACACTGCCACATCTTCAGCTGCACACAAAAGACTTAGCCACCTAAACCAACCGAAAATAAAAGAACAAGTGGTTTTGTTCTCTGGTGGTATTGTTCTTACTCCAGGTCCTGTAAGCAGAGCAGAGGAGTAGCTGTTTGCTACAAATCTGCAGGCAAAATGGGAGATTTGTTCCTTCTTTTGCTCAGAATGTATCTTAATGGCCTCAGCACTCAACATCTGTCATCTGCAGAGCAGTGTTTGGTATTGGTAAGAGCTCACAGTCCAGCACCTCTGGCTTGCCCTCAAGTGCTTCCAGGAGAGGAGTTCCTGTGCCCACAGTCTGTTGCACTGAATTCCCAAAGCACTGGGGATGACTTGTGTCCTTACATCAGCAGCAGAACAGGTGCCTTGTGTCTGAACACACCTTTGCTTCCAGCACAATGTCAGGCTGCTCCTTGTTGGAGCTCAGAGAACACCTTTATGTACAAACAGTGCAATAAATCCTTTAATACAACTGGCCTTTGTGGAGGGCAAGGTAAATGACCAAAATAATGTATGTTCTGCAGCACATTTCCCTGTCCTAGAGAGGTTGAAAAGAAGGACATGCTGCTCAACTCAGCACTACTCCAAATAAATAAAATGGACAAAAAGTAATGTGTTAAGAGCTATAAGTAGTAATATTCTTCGCTGACATGCCACCTAAAGATTTCAACATGATTCACAGAGTCCATAAAACTGGTAGAACTAATATGCAGCTGCTTCTGGCATAGAGCACTAAATTTACATACTTGGATTGATTACATAGCTTGTATTTAAAAAAGTAACCCCCATTTAGGTTGCCCATTATTAAAATTCCATACATTACATGGAGCTATTAGGGGCTACTCAGCAATATCCACTTTGGAACATGGCCAAAGAAAGGCGTACCTTATTAGAATCAAGTTTTCCACAGTTGTTTCAAAAACAACCCTGAAATTTGTAACCATGAACATAAAAAAAGATGGCTTGCAAGATGTCTGTCTAGGAACCCCTCATCTGTTCTACTTTCTGCAGCAGAAAAGGGAAGTTGTCAGGATATGCATCTGGCAAGCCAGGATAAATACTGCTTCTATTTTCCCCAAATTAAATTTTCATAGCTATTCTTTCCAAATGGAAAAAAAAAAACCAAAACAAAACCAAAAAACAAAAAATAAAATTTGTTTTTAACTTCTTGAAGGAAAATTTTACGGCAGCATGAAAAAAGATTCTTCCCTGAAAGGGACCCTATTTTAAAAAAAAATTATTTAAATTATTTATTTAACAAGAACTTTTCATTCTGTGGTTTCTGCAGCCGTCAGAAATCATCCTTCTCTCCAAAAAGGCATCAAAGTACTATGAGCTAGGAGCAATTAAATGCTTTGTTACCTGAACTGCAGTTCTTCATGGCGAAGGAATCCACGGCTGCTATGCTCTTGTTCCCATTAGAAATATACTCCAGTGAGATCCGAAATGGTTTCTCCAGGTGTCCAACTCTCCTTTGAAGCAACACCCATCTGGTCTCATCATACAGCAAGGAGAAAGAACAAAGGAGAAGAGCTGTAAGAAAGGCAACTTTACAAGGACCAAATCCCCCAAAGGAGCAGCTCCACTTATGGCTGGTCACACTGTGCCTCCTACCCGAGTCCTCACTTCCCTCACAGTGCCCCATGGTCAGGGCCTTTCCCTCTCATGGATTTTGCAAAAGCAAGATTCTAACCACCAAGATTTCCACCCAGCAAAGATGTGGAAACTCAACTAAACAGTTGCTTATTGCTCTCTTCTGTTACACTTCTGTGCCCCCAGATGTCTGCCTGCTGTTTAAAAGAAGCTCAACTCTCTGCAAAGTAAGCTGTGAAATCTGTAGCACACATGCACACCCCCTTTAAATATCATTCCTGATTCTCACCAAAATGTCTCTTAGTCACTCAAGAAATAAGGCAGTCTCCAGGGCTGTACAATAGCTGTAATTCCCAGTACTGCATCACTGGTTGACCTAACACGCTTTGCTTCTAAAACAGTTAGCTAGAACATTTACCTGTGCATGAAGCACCACAATTAAAACATGCCATTTCTCCTCCTCCACTTCCTGTCCCTCTTCTCCTAATTACCTCCCTCCCAAATGACAAAAATTCCCAGCAAGTAAATCAAGGAAGTGAATTGGCAGCCCTGGAGATTAACATCCACACTCCAAGAGGGCTTCAACTTCATCTGCTTGTTGCCAAGAATAAATGAGAACAAAAAGCCTGTATGAGCTTAATTTATTCCCTGAGATGCTAGAAGACATCAATGCCTGGCTGTCTTTAATGTCCAACTCCTCCCCTCTGATCAGCTGGGTCTGCTGCTTTACCTGAAACAACTTCCAGCCAGAGAGCACAAGAACTATTCCTAGACCCCTGATTTCAATTCTGTATCCTGCGAGACATGTCTAAAGGTAGACAGTAAAAATACAAGTATCTTTTTGCCAACATACTGGAATTCTGACAGGAAAACTTTGAGGAATTAAATACTTGTACAAGAACACGGTCTGGCCCATCTCCATTTTCATCCTTGGGCACAGGCTGCCAGCAAAACCACTTGACACCATTTGTGAAAGGGCTGCTTCTCAAGAGGCACGTATTACCTCGGCAGTACTACAGATCCCATCACCCTGTTTCACTCCAGTTTATCACAGCCTGCCCACTAACCATAAACATGATCTGAGACAAGAGATTCTGTAAAGTCACTCAGCCACTACTAATCCACATTTTCACATTTCTCTTCTGTTACAGGAAAAATCCAGCACCAAGGAAAAAGGTCTCTGTAGCATACTGTAAGTGGCCAGCTGGAGTCTAACAAGCCAACAGGGCCTAACAAAGCCTATTAGGAAATGCAGCTTCAGTTTTAACTTTTAAAAGATGTGAACAAAAGCTTATTGTTTTTCCTTGAGTTGTTTTTAAACACCATTATCATTTTAGGGGAGGACCGTTGCAGTGTGCTATGTCGCAGCAGAAGACTGTAACTATTTCTAGTTGTCAGAAATTTTTCATTGCTCTTAGACGAAACCCCACATTTTTTATCACTCTTACAAAAGTATTTCCTTGTCAAGTATCCACATCACCTCCCTGCATATGTGTTTGTGCTTGTCCATGAGCTGTGAAAAAGAACACATTTTTTTTCAGTGAAGGGAACCCTCTGTAATAGATGTTATGAGCACAAGAAGCTACAGTTTATCTGGCATCCATTACAAGAACCTCTTTCTCCAGAAGCATGTCAAAATTTGGATGTTATGAAGTTAAGGCACCCTTTGTTATGAGCACAAGAAGCTTGTGTGTATGACATTTGCACCAACTGACCATCACTTGTGCCTGCTATGAGCATGGATAAATCCCAAATTGCAGACCCTACACTGCAACAAAAGCTAGGAGACTTCTCTTGGTTCCAGAGGCAAACATACTGTTTGTCTGCTCAGGTACACAACGGTGTCATTATGCTCCACTGAACTAAACAAAATTCCCAGTAGGCAAGGAAGCTGCCAACAGGTATGTGAAGGACCTAAAGAAAAATCCTAAGCAAGGGCTGCAGAAGGACCCTGCTGGCAGCTTTTGCAGTTCAACTTGCAACTCAGAAAAGCAAATGCAGCTTTTTACTGATTTTCTAGGTGTCCTCCTCCCTCTTTTTCCATTGAGAAGAGTGAAAATAGACTGCTAAATTTCATTTTTTGTTTAAAGTTATTTTCAGTTCCACATCTCATCTTCCACCTTCAGTGCTCGAGGCTCCCACTTGAGAGGAGGATGTTGGCGTCCTTGCTCTTTTTCTGTCCCACTCCCCCAAGAGATAAATATGCTTTTGCTGAAATTAAATAGAATAAAGCATTGAGAGTATTTTAAGTGCCTAGCTTCTGTGTGAGTTATTTCTTCTGATGTCATCTCAACTTAGGTATATTATAAGGATTAGAGGATACGAATTTCCCTACAAATAGAGTCAAAACTGACCCTAGACTAATTTTGATTATGAAATACAAAAGCATCTGTATGTCATGAAAATTGTTTTCCTCAGCTGCAGAAGACTGATGGATTTTAATTCCAAGTACGCAGTTGCTCTCAACAATGATTTCCATTTCTGTGCTACTGCTAACCCTCTGGATAAATGTGCCAGGAGTTTTAGGAATTGCTTTTTTGAGTTACTGGTGCAATAACTTTAGTTTGAGATTCTCAGGCCTCTCATAGTTTACCACAGAAACTTTATTAACTCCCGGAGCTGTTGCCAAGCAGGTGTTTTATATCACCACAACACAAGACTGGAAAAGGCAAGATTCACTCAAGCCCAGATTCATTACAAAATATATTCATACTTCGTGGTGCAAATTCCTACAATAGGTTGCCTGAGATTCAAAGATTCATGTGAAAAGAAATACCAAGTATCAGCTTCTTACTTTGGAGACAAAGATAACATTAACTGGTGGATTTATTTGGGATGCTAAAAATAGCTACAGGGTCAGCAGAGGCATCTGCAGGCAAATTTGGATAGGAATCAGTTCTGCCATGGTTCTGTGGGAGATTTGGTCTGATCTCCAGACCTTCTATACAACACACTGTATTGCACAGACCCATCCTCATTTGCACATCCCATACTATATATAGGCTGCCTGGCAGCAGCATCAGCAAGATCTACTCCAGCATAACCAATATGTATCAGATGTTAATTGGTAGTAGCTTTATTAAATTTCTATCAGCAGCCTACATGTTATGAATCTAATTTTAGAAAGCATTTTAGCAAGGTAACAGAAAGCTACTTCAGTCATCTTTTGGGATAGATGGGGAAACACTGTGTATGGAACCTCCTTATACTGGAGTCATACTTCACCAACCTGACAGCTTCCTGTGCTGAGATGATAGGCTTGCTGGAGGAGGAGAGCAGTGGATGTTGCTTATCTTGACTTTAATAAGGTTTCCAGTAGTGTCTCCCATCCCATCGTCACTGACTGATGGAAGCACAGACTGTGAGTGGGCAGTGAGGTGGACTGGCTTAGAGGGTTATTATCAGTGGTACTAAGTCCAGCTGGAAGCCAGTCACTAGGGGCACATCTCTGGTTTTATAGTGTTTTCTGTCTTAATTAATGACCTGGATAATGGGACAGGCTGCACCATCAACAAGCTTCCAGCAAGACTGGGAGAAGCAATTGATACACAGGCAGTTGCGCTGCCACTGAGACAGGCATTGACAGGCTGGAAATTTGAGCCAACAGGAACCTCACGAAGTTCAAGAAAAGGAAATGCAAAGCACTGCCTCTGTGGAGCAACAACCTCATGCACCAGCACAGGCTGGAAAGTGGCTTTGCAGAAGACAACATGTGGGTCCTGGTGTACAAAATGCTGAGCCTAATCTAGGAATGTGTCCCCAGTGACAAGAAAGGCCAATAGCTTCCTGGGCTGCACTGGGAACCACAGATCAAAGGCGTGATTCTTCCCCACTATTCAGCACTGGGGAGACACTTCTGGAGCACCGGGTCCAGTGCAGCACTTTCCAGTACAAGACAGACATGAGTTACAAAAGTGAGTCCAGCAAACAGCCACAGAGATGATTAAGGGACTGGAGCATCTTACATACAAGGGGAGGCCGAGAAAATTTGGATTGCTTAGCCTGGAGAAGAGGAGGTTCAGGAAGGATCTTATTGGTGTTGATATGTTACAGGTGAATGAAAAGGAGACAGACGAGGACAGTGGTATTCAATGAAAGGACAACAGACAAGTACAAGGCACTTTCCTTGTAATGAAAGACCAGAAATTCCACTTAAACACGAGACAAAACTTACTCTCAGGGTGACTGAACACTGGAACAAGTTACCCAGAAATCTGACAGTCTTATTTCCAGATACTTAAAGCAAGAGTGGATATAGCTCTGGATGACCTGCTTTAGCTCACCCTGCATCAAGGAGGGAAGTTGTACTACTCAGTCTCAGGGGTTCCTTCCAAACTCAACCATTCTGGATTTGTGAAACATAGGTCCCAAAAGCAAATAACAGCAGGTAACAGATTACTCCTGTTCTCCTCTGCATGACCTCCAAGCACTCTACAGAGTGATGAATCAGCCCGGTAAGCTGGCAACTGCAAGGACAAAGGCATCACTTACTGTACCCAGAGCTATCATCATGATAGCATAGGGTTAAAATGTTTCTAAAATCGTGGTAGCTAAAGTAGGCCTTGGGAGCGGGAATGGGCATTGTCTTTGCTAAATCATGTGAACCTATACCTGTGTACCCACCTGTAAAGTAGATGATGAAGTTAAATGTGATGATTATTCAGTAAATATAATCAAAAATAATTATTTGATCAAGAATCATGAGAAAGAATAACAATCATGAGAAATGTTGTGAGGAGGGGGCTTAAACTCATGCTTGGGTGAAAACAATGCGCACAATACCCATGCTTGGGTAAAAACAATAGAACAACACCAAATTAATTATTAACATATGATTATACCACTGTTATGTAAGGAAAAAGTATAAAATGTATCCATCTCAAATCCATGTCAGAGTCAGATTTGGGTCTGTCTATACCCCTGATTCCCAGAGCTCTTCAATAAAAGCACCTGCATATAATCACCCAGTGGTTATGTGTTTCTACGCCAACAATCACACAGCCTTCAACATCACGGCCTATTTCTACCACAACAGTGGCCATAATAACCATGATGATCTCTCTGGATACTGCCTCATGCAATAAAAAAGTCTGCAGCTTAACATTTTAATTAAAGCATTATGTTGCAAAGCAACACACTATGTTGTATTGTTTAGGCACTGCTCAGTGTCTTGATACAACAAGTCAGATCCATCAGATCTTTCGCTGAAGCTGCAGTAAGAAAGAATTTGTGTCAGATATCTAGAATCTGCAATATACATCAGTTTAGACAGAAACTAATAACATTGTGGTCTTCAGTGACATAGTAACCCAACATCCTAGATACAAATATTTTCAGACTTTAAAGAAGTTCAGACCTGGATATGTCACCCAGAAAGAACTAGTTGCTTAAAGGAAAGCTTGGGCAACATCCAGAGTTTCTCTTAGAAGGCTCTTCTCCAAAACAGAAAATGCTGCTGGCAGAACCTGAGCCCAGTTTTGCACAGGAGAACAAGGGCTGAATTTTCAAATGGCTTCTTCATACTCATACACAGTAATTAATGTGAAGGTGTGCTAGAGACAACCTTTGGCCTCCTCCAGCCCTGCAAGGGTGAGGTTACAGATCCTAAACAAGCTGTAGTACTTCTCCATAACCAACTTTTCTTAAGCCTCCCATCGATAACTCGGTTTGCCAGGTTCTAGATTTCAGAAGCCACAATCCAGTCGTCACGGAAACTTAAGAGAGGTAGTTTAGACACTCTGGTTGTTCATGCAGCATGTAGCTTCAGAAGGAACACTTTCCTGATTAATTCTAATCAATACACTAATGCTTTGGATGCCATTTTGCATGCTCCTCTGGGTAATGCCAGCACTGATTAATTGCAAGTGCAAGTCAGGATGACGTCTTAGAGGCAGTGCATTAAAAAAAAGAAGTGCTAGAACTCTCAAGTAAAGTCTCAAACCAGAATACTTGCAATCCTGCATTTGTCTGCCTTCATGGCTAAATGATTTTGCACCCAATTAACACTCACATACTCTTTCATCCTGTTAGAGAGGGGTTTCAAAATGCTTGATTGCAGCAAGCTTTGGGACTCTGGTTTTGACATCCCATGTACAGCAGCCATCTTTGTGATCACTCCCCAGACTTCCAACTAATTCTGGAAGGTAGAATTAATTTCTGTGCTGTCAGCCAGCCTGACACCTGTGTTGCCACCTGTGTCACCACCTATGTCTTCACTGTAATGCAGTTTGCACTGGCCCCAAGGTAGAAATTAAGTTTCACCCAGAATACTGTCCCAGCTCCGACAGACACACTGCTTTCTCACTTTTACAGAAACTTTGAAAGCAAGTCTTCAACTTACAAGAAAAATATGGAAATAATTAGCAAAAAGCCCCAAAGAACCAATGCATAAATCCTAGTAAATCAGGGCTAACTGCACTTGAACTATGTTGTGGGGAATGACTCAGCTCATGTGCCCCCAGCAACAATTAATAGCAGGGTGAGGGAACACAAGAACTTCCAACTATCTCCTCTCCTTGAGAAAAAACTATCTGAATGCAAGCTGTGTTCTGCTCTCTGATCTCCATTCTCCCAGAACAAAAACTGTGGAATTTAACAGACTCCTCATAGCTAAATTGAGTAACAGTGTGATTTTATTTCTTCAGGTCCAGGCTCTCACCTAAAATACTCCTGTTGCTACCAGCATTTATCATGGTATGGCTGTGAGGAAAATGCAATGTGTCTTGGCAAGGACTTAGATTTTATCTCTTTGGTAAAAGGTTCTGCAAAGTTTTGGGAATTACAAAATTATATAGAAATAATAGCAGCTGTGTCAGAGTATTTCACATCAAAATCCACCTGTGGCAGTGAAAAAATTAGAAGCTGATTTTTGAGAATGAAACCTTGTTAAGGACAGAATTAAAATCAGCAGTAGAAGTCCAAAAGAGAATTTTTCTCTTTATTGGATAAATAGGGGAAAGAACATGACTTTTTCCATCCTGCATGCCACTGCATAATTATGCAGAAGTTTATAATAGGTTTTAATCTTGCCTCCATACTGCTTCAGACTTTCCTTTGCTTCAACAATTAATGGGCACTGCAACAAGGAAGAACCAGATTAGACCTTTTCAGGATACAGCCAACATAAAACTAAAAAAATATTTTCAAGAGGATGCCAATTAATTTTATAGAGACAGAGGATTAAAAATAAAATCACCTATAAGAGTCTGGGTAAACTCTCCTATTAATTCAAACAATACAATATATTGTCTTGCAATTCTTTTTAATAATCAACTTAAGGGTAATTTCAGTTTACTGAGCTTAAAATTACTTAAACGACACCAGCTCCAGAATTTGAAGCATGATAATGTAGTCTTGAAAAATGGCAGCAAATAAAGATACTGTACAATAATACAATGGATTGTTTAGCATTAAAGGAGGAAATTCTTGATGCGCAACACGAAGTTTGCAATGTTAATTCTTCTTCTCATTGATAATTTTACTTTTTAAGAGGAAGAAAAAATGGGATAACTTTACTTTACAACAGAAAGAAAAATTGTATACCTTTTCCTCTATTGATTTAATGCCCATTGTCTTTCTACCCTTTTCTTTGGCCTTTTGCATAAGCAAGACATAATAGTAACTGGTAGGTTAAATACAATTGAGACCTTTATTAGTGTCATTGGATCAGACCTTTTAACATGCCTGTGAGTGGTTCCAAGAATGCTTCCCTGCCCTTTCCTTAAAATGCCTTTAGACGATGTTTTCACAAAAGTTTTGCCATTAAAAAAAAAAAAAAAGCAATTATTTTCTTTTCTATTACTCATTTAATGCTTTTAAGATGAAACTAAAAACACTGCCACCTCCCCCAAGAAAACGTGCTGTAATTGTGCTTGGTTTGACCAATAAGTCAGCCACTGAGTACTTACCCTGCCTAGAACAGAAAACCATCAGGGTTCTGATTCCAAAATGCAGTGATAACCCCTCATGAGTGCTGGGAAGGAGGCTAAACCTACCCTCCTTCTAGGGTTGCAATGCTGGGCTCCTTTGTACAGCTGCTCTATTGAGAGTTGTACAGATGGGAAGATATTGCAATATGGAAGAAACTGCTTTAGGCTTCAGTGAAACACAAGTTGCCCATAAAGGATATTTTTTTATGTTATACTTATTCCTGGCCAACAACTGAAGTTTGCATTTAAGCCACTACAGTTTCTTTGGTAGTAGACTCTTCTCCTGTGTGTAGAGCTTGCTACACAACCACAACACAACTAATCTACATGGGAAAAATTACTAAAATCGCAGAAGATAAAACCTACAGAAAAAATATCTGTTCTTGTTAACTTCCACAGAGTTAAAATATTTTTTAAAATCTCTTCCCTGAATGTCTCTTAGAAAAATCACTAAGATTTTGCCTTCCTAACCTGTTTAAAGAAAATTCCCTACTGTAAAAATTTGAAGACTTACATTTGAGTGCTGTGAAGAACTGAAACAGGCAACTGACTGAAGAACTGCACACTCACAATTAAATCTTATTCTTGTGATTACAAACGAGAAACTTTTAATGGGATTTAATACTGACTCAGCCCTGGAACAAAGAGCAGAAGAACTGCAGAGGGATTCAAAGTCAGAAAATGAATTTATGCTGTATGGTGGAGGGCAAACCTCTTTCCAAGAAACTAATCACCTTTCCCCTGGAATGTAACTCACTAAATATTATAAGGGTTATTATTAATTTATCTAATCTTTTTTAAAGGTCTGTGGAATGAGTAATCCAAGTACTTACAGGACAATTTTTGTTTCTGATGATCCTAAAATGTAAACTTAGTGCTCCAGACATGGAGAAACTTACCGAATCAAAACATTAAAGACAAGAGGGGTTGAGACATGAGAAAGCATTGTTGGTTTTTCAAATGACAGAACCAATTATTTTAATTAGCTACTTCATCACATCCAGTAAACAGTTCTGAGGTTTTTTGTGTGAGCTCCCCATGGACATGACATGGCTAATCACTCCAGTAAGAGACCTCTGCAATTCCAAGTACAGTAGAGCACAACTTGCTCAGAGGAATGTGTTCATGTGGCCCTGGACTTTCCTTTGCATTCCCCGGTTAAACCATGCACGATGGAACTTTCTTCTGTCTCTTGAGCAGTACATAGTTAGAGGCACTCCTGGGATGCTAAAATTAGTTATCATATCCAAGATGTAGCACCAAAACTGATGTGAAAAGAATAGCTCAGCAGACTTTTCTGGTGCACAATGACTCTTTAGTGTCACCTCCTCTTGTAGCCCTCTCCCTATTTGCATATCAGCTTGATTACACCACTTTAATGAAACTAACACTGCCAAAAAATGAGATTTCATCATACAAAACCAAGTTGCAATAACTGTTGGCACCATGTAAGCCCAGGCAACCCCAGGAACACTGAGCATTCATACAAACCATGATATCTTTAGATGGCTTTACAGACCTCACAGCACCTCAGCAAAGAAATTAAACACCTCATTTTTTAGGTGGGTGAAAAGGAGGCACAGCAAGGTTATGTGATTCATTCAGTCAGTAGCTAGATAGAACTAGGATAAGACATAAAAATTTCTGGTTCTTATTCCTATGTCCTAATCCACTGCATCGTGCTGCTTCTGATGAGGGTAATTAAATTTCATGCTTCAGGGAGTAACTTAAATGTCTTTGAGGATCAGAAGGAAACTCCATCCTTTCAACACAATGTACAACACTGCTCAGGTGTGCCAAGGAGTAGTTTTCATTTTTTATTTAAATATTGAAAGTAAAACATAATCTAATCCTAATTACAGCCAAATACAGTCAAGGCTTCAGAAAGACAGGATGTCTTTTCATAAGGAAGAGTAGTGGCAACACATTCTGAAATTATTTAATTCCCAAGAGCTGTGTCTGGGAGACCAATTTAAAACCATCATTTTTACCTCCACTCTCAGCAATGGCTTTTCATGGCACAGGTAAAGGGAAGCAGGAGTACTGTGTCTGCTGACCTCCTAGCTGGTGGAAATAAAGCCATGAAAGATTTTAGGTTCAAAGTTAGGTTCAAAGCCTGAATGAGAGAGAAGATTTCACTTAAGAGAACAGCTGTGCTTAACTGTGTATCCTTTAGGAATATGTTGCAATTATCTAGCAGCTGTAATAACCTAGACTTGAAAATCAGATATCAATATAGCTAAAGAAAGATTAAAGACTAGATGAAGGACGGTTTGAATCATTAGGCTCAGAAGGATTTACAGAACATCTACTCCAGGCATTCCCGCCCACTACAAGACAGTCCCTAACCTCCTCTTAGAGGCTTCTAAAACCCATTTCATCAGGTCAAACCCCACAAAAAGCTGTCTGGTTAGAAAAAAAACCCAAAAAAACAACTGTCTGGGTATTAGAGATTCCCAGAAACAAAAAATGCTGGCAGATAATCCTCAGCAAATACCACCTTTCCCATAACTTCAGCTATTTACAGTCCTTGCCTGCAGCGTGGAGGTAGCATATGATTGCAGTGGGCATAGCGTGTGCCATATGAGATGCAAAACAGATAAGTAAATAAGAATAAAACATGGTGCAGAATAAAGAGAGGTGAAATGCTTCCCATATAACTGTACAATACAGAGGATATCTATACACATAGAGTGTGAGGGGTAACATGAAAGGAAATTGCATGGATGAAAATAAAAGATGTATTTCCTGATGAAAAACTCCCTCTTCCAATTTAATTTACTTCCCTCAAACAAAGCTTTGAAAGAAATTATTCATTAGGAAGGATGTGAATTGGGAAAGATGAGGCTTGGAATGCAGAAAGGTTCTGTCCTTACATACTGCTTATGTAACAGGTATTTTAACAGTTACCCTGTTCGGGAAGGGGGCCTTTGTCTCAAATTTGAATGGAGAAGGAAGATAAAATAAAAAGGAGAGTGACTGAAACAATCACTTTGTCAGTGTACTCTCTAAGTCAAGGAACTTGTGAGGCCGGTGTCTGCTCTTCAGAGCAAATGACACTTCAGAAGTCAGACAGGTCAGACCACTTAACAACTGGAATGTAAACTTTAAGGAGACAGAAATGCCACCAAAGTGAGGTTTGCACAGCTTTCAACATGGCAGCACTCACAGCAATGTCCCAAGCTGACAATGTCTGCACCATCTTACCACATTTGCAATATATACACCAGTAATATCTGCTGGGTAGGTCCAAAAACACTACCAACAGTCAGGTCTAGTTTTTCCACACATGTTGAGACTGTTTCTGTCCCACTGATATAAATCTCCCACATTTAGTATTAGATATTTCTGAAAGAGAATCGGAGCAAGCCACACTGAACATCCAGAAGGGAAGTCAGGAGTAGCCAACTACATCTGTCACTGCCTGCAGATACAAGTTCAAGCCACTGTCTGGCTTCTCAGCTTCCCAGAACTTGGAGCACAGAGATGTTTTATTTAGCTCAGCATACATTTGCCTGTTAGTCTCAACATTTGGCACACACACTTCCTTTGAGCATAAATAAGAAAAAGTGTTGACAAGAAACACGCATAGAAAACAGACTCCACAAGATGTTCCAGTATAATATACTGGCTCCTCACAATCAAATAAAAAGGTTCCTAAACCAAAAAGCGCATTTCCTTGGGTTAATATTGCCAATGAAATTGAAGGTGTTTTTGAACAGTGATTTTAAAAGTATACGAAAACATATGATGACTGTCTTTAATATTTACTGATAAAGAAAATACCTAGACCTTTTCATGCATTCCCAAAATAGCTCTCCTGACAATGCTGTTCATCTCACTATCACTTTAAGTTGTCTTTCAAATTCAAGTAGTCCCTTTTTTTTTCCTAACAACATCAGTAACTGCAATTCAATGATATTTGCTGGGATAGCTCTTGCCTTTAGACACCCTTCTTGGAAGAAGACCGTGCACTTCAGCATCCTGGAAATCTCAGAAGCACAGAAATATGAGCTTAGCCTCAAAGAGTATGTCTCACTTACAAGCTCACTTGTATCGGGCAAAGGCTAGCAAGAAAACCATTCCACAATTCCCTCATAGGACAAAAATGAGGAAAAAGGTCCTTGCCATGATATTTCATTGTGACTTTAGAAACACTGTGACATTTCTATGAACATCAGCATAAAAAGGTATACTTGGTGCCTGAGGGTATTGTAAGGCTAGAATAAGTTAATACCTGGCTCAGTGAAAAAGGCCAAACAAACCCAGGCACTGTTCCTATGCTCCGACTTAAACCCTGTTTCTAATGTAACATGTAAATTAAACTCTGAGCAAGGAGGAGTTTTCCTATATGAACCTGCAATAACCTTTGAGCACTTCAGACAGCAAAGGCTGCAGGTATGCAAAATATCCATATGCAAGGGTACATATTGTCAGGTCACCTACAGGCAACATAAGCTGGGGAGCAACACCAAGACTACATTTCCTAACATTAATTATCTGTTTCCTGCCACATCAAGAGGATTTTTCAATGTACTCTTTTCTAGAACTATTTCTTGGCTGTTCTTCCTTTCCTGAGCAGAATACCATCATAATCCAAGTTCTGTAGGCTGATATGAAATACAGTAAAATTTCCACTCTTTCTTTCCTACCTCACTGCTTTTCTGCATGGATTGCCTACTTTGAAGTAGAATTTTGCCTTTTTCATCAAAATTTAGATTTATTGACTCTCAAAGTCTCACAGTGACCTCTAATTTTCCCTAACAGGCATAACCACAAAGTTCTCAGGCTCCATATCTGCCAAGAACAATCAATACTGTTCAATAAAAACCAACCTAAGGACCACAGCAGCCCTTACCTCTGCCTAGCTCAAAGATTTTATGCAGTTTCAGCTTGTTCTTGGGTGAACCAGCTCCTGAGGAATTAAGAGTTCAAATCTCAGTGCTTCTGCACCCTTTTTGCTTGGGTAAATTGACTCAGGATATACTGAATTCTGGTCACAAGGAGGTTAAAGTTGCCTCAGTCCATAGGATGTGCTGAGCAGTGGGCTGAAGGAAGATGAAATTATGTTAAAGCTCCGTCAGAGTGATGACTTGAGTGGCTACTCATTCCTAGATAGGAATAAGGGAATAAAGGTAGGTATTTATTTTAAAGGCCTTCTAAGGTACACCCTGGGAGCCAACGGCTCCAATAACGGACCCCAAGATGGACAACGAGTCACGAGTTCTTCACACTTTCATAGGTTTGGTTTATTTGCATGTCAGCATAAAATCACCAATTAAAACTTCAGTTAATGATGTAATTTCCCCAAGCTCACCCCCCTTCTAAGATGTTGGTTTACATATTTTTGGGCCCAGGACAACCTGGGTATCCTTGGAGAGCAGGCCCAGAGAGGCTTTGTTTTAACTAGAGAACACAAGTTAGAAAGCTACAAGAAACTTCAGAGTTACACAATAGGCAATACAGGATTTGAAAAATATAGAAGTTAAAACCTAAGGCATCAAGAGCAGTCAAGTGATTGTGTTTTAGTCTATAAGTCCATTTCTGCCACAGCCCTATTGAATATATCCATGTTTGTCACTGTCTGCCTCATACCAGCTTTGCCATTAGCCCACACTGGGATGACTTTCTACTAATGAAGTGGAATTCATCTGACATGATGACTAAACTCTCCTTTTCTAGACAGCAATTCAGAAATGGGCTGAATGCAAGGATAAGGAAAAACAGTGGGTAAAGGAAGGCGTAGAGAGAAAGACCATGGGTGTACTTCAGCTTCTATTGGCTGCATGAAGTTTTCAAACTTTATCAAGGACTTCAGCAACAACTTAGCCTGGTCACTGCTGTCCCAAGGCAAGAGAGAAAGGAGGGGCTGCAGAGCAGCCCCTGGCCTGGGGCCTTTGTGAATTAGTGCCGGGCCCTCCCAAGGCTCTGCTCATTTACAGTTCGATTCCAAGAGGCATTTATCTGTGTGAGCTAATTTAAAAATTGGTGCAGAATGCAAAGATAATGACCTTTTGGCCTAGTAATATTTTACATCGCTTGCAGTTTAAGTCATTGAGAATAATAGGGAATTAGGACATCTGGTCTTGTAGGTGAAGTGATTTTTGTCCAAAGACCACAATGGCCTCAGAGCAGCCTTCTTGTCACCTCCTCCCATTTTCTTCCCTCTTTGAAAGATGAGACAGCACACTAAAAGCTGTGGCAAATGCTGTTCACTAGTTCTATCTAGCAAGTGGCTGTGTTTGAGATTCATATCTACAGAAAAGGCCCGGAACATGCCACAGATCCATCAACATTTTAGAAGGTGAATGAATAAAGTACTTAGAAAGCAGAGCAGCTGTTTCAATTATAGCATTAGCAGCCCAAGCCTTAAGCACTCAGTGCTCCTGGAAGCCCAAGGGTGGGTAGGGAACAGAGCCATCTCTATGGATTATAATTAAAAGACCAAGGCCAATTGCACATTTAGAACAAACAGGCAGCAAATGCTTTGGTTGCAGTTGGTAATTTTTTGTTTCAGCCTTCCAGATTTTTGTTTTTGCTTTGCAAATGTGAACAAACCCCTTTCAGAGTATGCCAAGTACAAGTAACTCCAACAATCCCATCCTGCTGTTTATGTGTTTTGCAATTTCTACTGCATGGGGAAAAAAAAAAAATTCAGGCATCTCCTCTCCCCTTCTACTTTCACAGGGACAAGTTTATATCCTGAGGCCCTTAGTGGCTGCAAAATATTCATTTCCAAGCAGGTAATGTCCCATGTAAATCACCATCCCACTGCAATAAAAGTGGTGAATCTATATTTTATATTTCACACCTGCTTATGCAAACCGTGCAAATTCAAGAACTTGCCTTTATAACTTTCTTTAGTTAGACATCTAAGTTCTCAGACAGCAATGATTATACAGAAAATAATGGAATTGGCTCAAAAGCACACACTGAGATTCTTCCCTTGGGAATTCCTGTTCAACCACACACCACTGAGTAGACAAACAAAGTGAATTCAATTTTACTAAACTCTGACTAAACAAAAAAATCAGGTTTATTCCTCTGACCATACTGATATATGTGAGCATAATATAGTTACTTCTGGAAGAAAACCTGACAGTGCTTTAAGAGAGCGCTATTGCATAAGGTAATCTCCTGAGCTTGAATATGAAGTTCCAGGGAAAGACATTCTGAAATCCTCAACACACCACTAAATAAAGCTGCAAGATGTCTACTTATTATGAAAGGGGTGAAGCAAAGATGCAACACACAGGAGTACACCACAAGACTCTGCTAAAGGCTCCCATAAACTGCAGCCTGAGGTCGAAGCAGTGAATGTGGCAACCTGTCTGAGCAGCAACACTCTTTCCAGGGTGGATGGATGGGGCTGGCCCCCCTCTACCAGAAGCCCTGAACTCTGTCTCCGTAAACATCCCACTTCAGGTAACTCAGACATGAATTGTGCCAGTAGAAGAGAGATTTCTCAACCCTAGAGGAGGAATACTTCCAGATACTTTGATAAATGGATGTTAGATGAATAGCTTAGATAATGGCCAGTATGGACTGGAGCAACTGACGTACAAGGGAAGGCTGAGAGAGTTGGGATTGTTGAGCCTGGAGAAGAGGAGGCTCAGGTAGCATCTAATCATTATGTGCTAATGCCCTGGTTTAGCTCTACCTTGAGCAAAGGGGCTGGACTAAATGATTTCCAGAGGTGCCCTTCAACCTCAACCATTCTGTTATCCTGCACAGGTAGAAGATGTTCCACTGGCTAAAGATCTTTGTCTTCCCTATTGATTTCTTTAACAAAGCATGCTGAATTACTGGTGCTCCCAGATCAATGCTACTGGATGTGTAGCCACATCTTCAATTTTTCCTTTTCAGCTATAGACTCAGAGCTTCACTTGAATGAACTTAACGTGCACTGAAACAGGATACATGAATAAGAAAATGCATATTATTATCAGGATATTGAAGTAATCTGTGCTTTGTTCCTGTTGATGAAGGGCTTGAAAATGCAAAGAGCTAGAACATCAAGAGCAATTAATGAAACCTCTGTCAAATGTTTCAGACCTTTTTCCCCTCTGAAACCAATTTCAGAGTAAAAGAATCATTTTCCTGTAAAATGTGCAAAAGTTAGTAAGTCTCAAGCAGCTGCTCCCTGGAGGGAAGCCCTTCAGACCCTATTAGACATCCTGCTCTGCACTTGGTTTATCTTTGTTGTTTTTTTTTTTTCTGGTCAGAATTCTCTATGAACAGAAGAGGAAGGAAGAAAGGAGAAGAGGTTATTTCTTCTTGTTACTTTGTGCTAGCAAAGGGCAACATTCAAAACTCTGAAATGTATACATGCCTTTGTAAACAGGGCACTAGAGAACATGGACAGTTCATATCCAGGCCAGAAAATTGATCTCTTGGTGAGTGAGTCAAAGAGCAGGAGCCAGGAAAAAGCATAGAGGGGAAGATGGAAAAGAACAGCACTAGCAAGCAAGGACTGAGGCAGAGTACAGACAGCATATGGATAAGAGAAAGTCTGTCAAAATATACACAACAGGACTAGCTGTCTCTGACACAGAATCAGAGAATATGGTGAGTGGGAAGGGGCCCATCAGGATCATCGAGTCCAGCTCCTGGCCTAGCACAGAACACCCCGAGGGTCACACCGTGTGCCTGAGAGCATTGTCCAAACACTTCTTGAACTCTGTCAGGCTTGGTGCTGGGAACACTGCCCTGGGGAGCCTGTTCAGTGCCCAACCACCCTCTGGGTGAAAAACATTTTTTCTAATACCCAACCTAAATCTCTCCTGACACAACTTCAGGCCATTTCCTCGGGTCCTGTCCCTGGATACCACAGAGCAGAGATCAGTGTCTGCTCCTCCTCTTCCCCTCACGAGGAAGTTGTAACTGCAATGAGGTCTCCCCTCCACCTCCTCCAGGCTGAACAGACCAAGTGACCTCATATGACTCCCCCTCAAGGCCCTTCACCATCTTTGTGGTTGTCCTTTGGACACTCTGTAACAGTTTAATGTCTTTCTTATATTGCGGTGCCCAAAACTGCTCACAGGTCTCAAGGTGAGGCCACATCAGTGCAGAGCAGGACAATTCCGTCCCTTGGCCAGCTGGCACAATGCCCCAGGCAGCCAGGGCTGTGACCACATTCTCACTGCAGCTATAGTTTGTGGTTTACATGAGATGGGAAAACAGGTGCTCTTCGAACCCTTCTGTTCAACTGTCCAAAACAACAGGCTAGCGGGAGGCAAACAAACCAGTGCATTTAAATACTTGAACGCCAGCATGGTTTGACTTATTCATTATGTAAACTCCTGCCTCAGCCTTGTTTTGTTTTCCCTTTCCTCCAGCCCTTGGGATGGCAGAGTACAGCTATGAGCCAAAAGCAAAGAAACACTCTGTGTGCTGTTCAACATTCTCTAAAGGACACCAGACAATCCGTGAAATGTTTCAGGAAGAAAGCCACTGAAAAAAGAGTGGAGTGATCTTTCTAGGGTGGAAAACTGAGCTGCACAAATTACAGTGCAGAAGAGACCTCAGCTGTTGTTCTTTTCCCAGTATAATCTTTATGAATAATTGTATACTTACAAACCTAACAGAAATATCTGGTAATATCAGAAACAGTATATAACTGTAACTTAAAGGTGTGAATCAGAAAACCTATCTAAAAATACCTGAGGAAAAAAAATACTATAAAAGAATTTTAATAGTGACTTTCAACATAATTCAATGGGAAATGAGGGGATGAAGATGAGGACTCACGAGAAAGGAAAAGAAGAAAAAATGGGGACAGGGTGAAAACAGCAGATTAAAGACTGAACACAACCTCCTGAAATAAGCAATGTCTGTACAAATGGGTGAGACTAGTGAACTTCAGTACATTTGCAGAGAGGAAAAAAAAAAATTCCATTACAGCAGAGAGACCAGAAGGCACAGACTAATTCCCCAGCTCTTACAATCCTACTGATTTTTCCCAGTCTTATGTTCCTAACTTCAAGCCACATGTGTTACTCAGGCAAAAGCTGATGGTGATCAAAAGCTTTTAGAAGCAAACAGCCTTTTAGGTTCAGAGAGTTCAGCAGGGTCAAAGCCTTATCCCCCCCTTCTTTTTCTTTTTTTTTTTTCTTCTGAAACTGTCAAGTCTCTAGATTATCAACCCTGATATCTCAGAGGTTATTACCTCCGAGGACAAACTGAAATTCAATGTTGGACTATTGTTTCAGTAGCATCTCTAAATTCTACTGAAAAACATCTGCTAAATATGAAAAACCTCTCTATTGTTATGCAAATAATGAAAAAATTTATTGGAGTTCAATAATCACTCATCTCTAAACTTATCCTAAAGAAAAAATTATGTAATATGAGGATTATGCATCAACAATGAAGTCAAGGTGTCAACAGAAAGGTATGTAGGGGCCAGGGCAGCTGGAGCAACAGTGAAAAGAAGTCAGCTGAGGCACAGAGAAAAGGAAAACTTCTAGGGGCAGTAACATGAGACAGACACAGACCTAATTGCCATAGACAAGGATTCTCTATTCATATTTATGTGATGTCTGCTGAAGTACAAAAGCGGATGATTCATATTTTCACCCTCTAGATATTCCTTCCCCATTTCAGGGTGAGGTTATCTTGAACATTCTGCTGGGAGTCTGTGCAGACTGTGAACACTAAATCAGTTTCTTGCTACTAAAATTCTTCCTGTATCTTGTGGTTTATACCTACTAGCAGGAAGACATCTCTGATGTCTAGATCTAGGGTTACCACCAGCTATGCTCTACTGCACCAGCCACTGTGATTGGGTAATGAGAAACTCAGCAAGTATTTGTACAAATTTCCCATCAAGGTTCAGATTCCTATCTAAATTATTCTTTTTCATCTGAATAGATTTACCTACCCTTAACTCTCATGCAAAGACATTTTCTTGATGGGCTTTGAGTGCCATGACCCAGTTTTCTCCCAAGTTGTTTTTCCAATGCACATTTTCTTCATCTTTCTTCACTTGCATAGAAGAGACAACTGTAGCTGAATCCTTTATATTCCACAGAGGTGTGGGAATAATGCATGAAAGCAACAGTTGGCCTGAACAGCACTTTGAGATGTTCTTTCAGCCAAGGCTGCTAAAAGAGAGTGCACAAGCTGACATAGTACAGCAGCTGTGTCCAGCCTGTGCTAGACACTACAACTTGAAACATTCAGCAAAAACTGCCAGCGGCAAAACTTAGCACACATTTGAAAAGTTTTCTTTTAACAAGCCCACCCCTGACCCACTAGGGCTTCCACTGACCAATTACAGGGGAAAGGATTCCAACAGCATTACTCAACCTCACAGTCTGGTGTGAAATTAGAGATGAATTCACCATTACTGAAAGGATTCTGTCTTTCAGTCAATCACATTAAAAGTCTCAGCTGCAGATACATTCTCCTTTCCAAGAGATGACAAAGGAAAGTTGAGCTGAAACTCTTCTGGCAGCACAGATGTCTCTTTAAAGACAGAGTCTGGATGGAAGAAGGAATTCTCATCTTCCAAAGCATGTGAAAACACATGAAAATAATATTGGGACACCAAAAAAGATGTAGTAAACAGTCAGAATAGTTTTTTACCAGAACATCACAATTTAGAACTGTGTCACTGCATATAAGAGAATGAGAAGCAGGTATTTTCAGTAAAAGGGAAAATCTAAAAGAAAATCAAAATTGCACATCAGAAACAGTTATTCAGAGACTCCTGACACATGAGGATTCCTGGGTTCCAAAAATTTGTATTAAGAAGCAAAAAAGAAGCCTTGAATCTCAGCTTTGGAACAAACAAACAAAATTAAAATAAGTAAAATGATACATCAGTGGACATTTAGCTTTACTTAGATAGTTCCTTTGGATTCTTTAAGAGACAAGTGAGATCTAGTAATTACAATTTTTTTTTTTTCATACGGGAAATAACAGATGACTAATATAGGTATGCTCCTACAAAAGGCTTCAAAATAAATTCACAGAAAAAACCTTCCAAACAGGCAAATCATAAAACTGGTAAAAACTGGTTTAGACCTGGATTCCACTAAATCAGAAATATCATCAGATGAGTATACTCTATTGCATTATAAACAATAACAGTTCCTAGTAATATTGTTATGGCAAGAGTTCCCATCCAATGCTGAGTTCTACAAATCACTTTTCTTATAGCAACAGCATGATATGGTCTTTGAAAATGTTATGTTGCTGGTAGCTTTGTGATGCAATTTATTCATAGATTAATTTTGGCCAGCAAGCAGAGTCTGCTCTCTTTGATTTTTCCAGCACCACTTCTCAAGGGAAAACAAACTGCTTCCTGAGGCAAGGACATTTGTACTTTGATCAAAGTTCTGTGAAAAGATAATTTTCAACGTATTGTTTGAGCCTGCCTCTGCTCAAGAACCCATGCTCTAGGATGAAAAGCAATTTTCTGAGCATAAATTCAGGCTTCAGATCACTGACTCCTCCTTTAACAAAAAAATAATGTGGAAAGCCTCAGTATCATTTGCTAACTTGCCAAGATTGTACTCATTGTACTAAAGTGTGCGAGTCTTGAGACCACTGCATACACACACACACACAAATATTTCAGTAATTCAAGACTAAATGTGTGTGTCCTATCCTTCTGGGTGACTCACTCAGTGAGTAATGGCAATGTTAAATTGTTTAAACTGTTAGAAGTTGCAAAAAAGTGAAGAAAAAAATATTGAAAAATATTAAATGTGTATTTATCACATCATTTTGAGGATTAAGAGAGTGCATTGTCTGTCTCCAGTCAAATACATGCAACAAGCAAAAGATACTGATTTCACAGCTACCTCAAAAGACATCTTAAATGATCTTCAAAAGGAGGAGACAGAAAAAGAGGGTGAAAATAATTAATTTCTATTAAGAGAATGGTAATACCTTGATGCTCTAACCAAGCCAGAGGCTCCTCTGCGTGGAAGCCTTGGTAGAGACACTGTGAGGATACACCTGCCCCAAAGTACTTGAACTATTTGGAGGAGCTGAGGAAAGGCTGGAGGCCTCCATTCTCTCACAATCCATTACTGTCAGAGAGCAGGTACTGGCACTGCTACTTCTCACATTTTCATCAGCCAGTCTGTTCCAATTTGAAAATCTATTCAAACTGATGCTCCTATTTCCCTAGGTTTTGGGTTTTTTTGAAAGAAGAAAATAATTTGCAAAGTTTCACTTTGAGAAAGCTTTATGCAGAAGCTCAGGTACAATATTCTCAGCCCATCATGGTCACCTTCACCTTTGCTGTGTTGGACTGACATGCCTGGCTCAGAGCAATCTTCAGAGCAATTATGGACTAGAGGCAGCATTGCAAGTGTTTTCTCATTGCCCACCAGCCCGACCTAGCTACGACCTTTACAGCAACTTTTTATTAAGAAGCAGAAAGCAAGGCTGGTATCCAGCATCTCTTTATTCCTTGGCCTATCCACAGGCACTGCAAACAAGAGCACTAAGTACTGTCAGGTGTGAGGAAGATTGCTGAGATCTGGGCACCAAACACAGCCATCGCAAAAGCAGGCACTGAGAAGTGATTGAACTTCACTCCAGGAAAAATCAGGGATGAACACACACCTGCTTCACTGGGACAACACTCAGACGAACATTCCTACCACCTGGGTTCATTAAGAGTAGCGCCAAGTTCATTGACTCATTTCAAAATAAACTGAAGAGACTTTGATCAAAAATCATTTTTGATCTGTGCAACAAATGACCAGGAGTTCAAAATATTTTTCTTCATACAAAGAATATAGCAGTTCAATTTTATATTTAAATTCCACTTCCTCTAATCTAGTTCTTCAGGGAACAGCACACCAGCTGATCCCGAACTTCACCAAAACACCCATGATCAACCAAAGCAACCCATTAACTGCAGTACCTCATACATCTATATGGCACTTAAGCATCCACCCACACACCAAAAAAAATCAACATTGGTCATAGCATTGACACCTAAATCCCCCAAAGATCATTTGCAAACCGTGACTCCCAATTGCAGCATCTTGGAGCTCTTTGTTTTAAGACACTTAAGAATCAGACTTTTCCAGCCCACAGCAAAAAGTTTTTGTGCGGTGAAGCACCACACATGGTGTCATGCAATATGGCTGAAAAAGCAAAATGCTCACAGGACACTAATTAGCTCTAATTGAGCTGAGGTCCCAACCTGTGCCTGACACCACTGCACACTTTCTTTTAAACCTTTTCTGTGAGAAAGCCCTTGTAGATAATCCAGAGCCAGTCCTGTAAACACCTCTCTCCATCAGGTTCTCTCATAATTAAATACCAGAGAGGGCATCTGCTAGGCATGTTTCCCTCCATACAGTTCTGTGTTCAAAAACCATTCTGCTGTTAATCAGCACTGATTACCAGTCTCTCTGGCAGTAATTGGTGTTTCATGCTGCAAACCACAGCTCTGCGAGTCATACAAAGTTTCAGTAGAGGGCATGACCTCCAATAGTCCTGGCGTAATCCTGTAGTCTGATGCACGTGGATCCACCCCAATACCACAACACTTAGTTAATGTTCACAGTACTGTAATTTGATAGAATGAAAGCAAATTTTGTCACTTTACAAAGCATTAGAACATGTCTTTCTGTAACACATCTTGCTTAAAACCTCAGGGCAGTTAACTAAACCAGAAATGTGACGCTTTCAATGTCAAACTCAGTGGGTGAATGTGCTGGCAAACACAGCCCTTGAAGCCATTGACTGGGCAATGCCTCTCTGCTCTCTTCAAGTTTTGATTACTTCATGAAATTTTTACATCTTTTCTTCCCTCAGAATAAGCAGTATATGTTGAAGAATTCTTAGAAATAATCTTTCCTTCAAGGGAAACAGTTTTCTCTCTAGTAAAAATATATTGTTACCTTCAGTTTCATTGTAACACAGGAAAAAGAAAGTACTGAAAAATTCAATGTAGAAGATGTGGTTTTAAGGGAAAGATCTCCCACAGTACAGCAAGAACATAACACAGTAAAATAAAAGTAGTTGTTACTGGATTTTTAGATTTTTGGAGCATGAGGATGGGACTGAATGGTTACCTTATTTTCCCAATTCTGCCAGCAGCCATAAAAACAAATGCTCAATTGGTATTTTATGTTCTACAAAGAAAAGGCTGGAAAAATAAACTGTACAAATTAAATACCTAAGGGAGGTTACCCTAGAAGAAAAGATCTTAGTTTACAAGTAAATCTTTAAATTAATCATATTAACAGATGCATTTCTACTTACTGTCGGTGAATTTAATAGCTCAGTGTTAGGCAAAACTGGAAATAAAAATTACAATTACAGATAGCTCTAATTCATCATTTCGCTTTTTGAGTGACTATGAACAAGAATCAGTGCCCTTACTGAGGAGGGGAAAGTTGGAAACTATTCTGTCCATATCCCTTTCAACACAGACATGAAATTATCCTAATTTGTGGTCCAAAATGAGTGTGTTCTGTACAACTACACACAGGCTGCTTGAGATCCTTGGTAGTAAGGGTTTTTCAAAAATTTGTCTAGCCCAAAACTCTGTAAAACTCTGCTGGTGAAGGCCAAGAGCAGTCTGGCTAAAAAGATGGGCACTTGAGTTGAAAATCCCTTTTTTCTGTTTAGAAGGTCAAATCAAAATCCCACCTCAAACATCAGCATGGTGTCATTCCAAAATGCACTCCTCTGTGGTACATGCTTCTATATAACATACTAAATACGTGCAAGGACAAAGCAAGCAAGGAGGTGAGACAGGCCCTGTTTATTGGGAAGTCCCCCTGCAAGTCCCCAGTCCCTGGCTCAGCCAGCATTCAGGATTGGTTACTCAGAGCTGGTTCTGATATACAGCGTTGGCTGCGAGAGCTCTAAAATGCAAGCTGAGTTTTGCCCCATCAAAGCATGCAGACTGTGACTCATGAAAATGCTACTGGTTGTCAGAAGCAGTTTTCTTTTATTTCTGTCTCTCTCTTCTTCAGCATCTTCTCTTCTCCTTTCCCTTTCCCCAGTGCTGATGGTGAGCGGAAGAAGAGAAGTGGATCAACGCTTAGGTACAATCAGGCAATAAAATTTTCTTCCAACTTTGTTACTTTTTATTAAAATATAATTATGACTTTGCCTTTGTCATGCTCTTTGTCCAACAGCCAAAAGGTTGAAAGCAAAAGTTTGGTCACTGACACATTTCTCTCTGAAGAACCGAGAAAATACAGGTTTTTATTCAAGGGTTTTGTTTTGTTTCTTTCTTCTCTAATGCCTGCATTACAAGAAGATCAGGCCTTCCTTGTTATGGAAGACTCATTAGATGGTAGGTTATCACTCCACAAAAGCTGTAACCTTTCTGTTCAAGCAGCTCTGGGGAAATATTAAGTCAGCAAGACACAACGTTTGTTTTCAATTCCTGAGAAAAAAGGTTGAGAAAAGAATCACTTTGCAAAAATGGTCTGGCTATTCATCTGGAGGCTCAAGAAGCTGCATCTTCCTATGATAAGGAGATTCCTCAAGACCAAAAGATAAATTTAGTATGAGAAATACAATCCTATCCCTTCCTTTATAAGGTGGCAGGCGGGAAGGGTGGGAAAATGAAATTCCCCTTAAAAACAGTGAACATAGGCAACACATTTTCTGCACTCATCACCTTTGTAAAGTGGAGCTAATTCTATGCCTGCCATGATCCCTGAGTGCTGCTGAGGTGATGCAATGAAGGCAGAGAAGCCTCAAAAGGTCAGGAGGGAGTTGTTGTCAACACGGCAGTGACAAAAAGCCTGATGCCAAACTGGGTGTCATGGGTTGGACCTAAGTTGATTGACAATTTCTCTATCCAATTACGCTTTTCGAATTAGCATATTTAAACCTGCTGGAGGCGCAGGAACTTCTCTCTTGGAATCCAGCTCCCTGCAGGGGGAGGGGTGGGGAATGGCTCCGGGCCCGGCCTTCGGGAGCCGGGCTGAGCCTCCCCTCCCCACCGGAGCCAGGGCGCGGGTCCTTGGAATGCTGCGGGAGACCCCCACCTCAGGGCCGTGGGTAGCTGAAGGACACCTGTGAGCTGCAGAGCCGAGACCACCGGAGTGGCTTCCAGGACCCAGGAGGGGCTTCCCTTCCCCCACTCCACGTGGCTCTGCACAAACCTGGCGAAGCCAATTTCCAGATTTCTCAGACAGAGGAAAACATCAAATAACTGCCAACGCCAAAGGAAAAAGGCCTTTTTCTTGAACATACAGCCTGACAAGAGTAAGCTGTTCAACATGGTATTAAAATCAGAGGGAGAAGGAGAAAGTGAGTTATACGAGACGAAGCAAAAGATGGCAGCGGAAAGAAGAGTGTGGAGTCGTGTGCACAGCGTGAGACTTAAATCGACTCTTTACAGACTGTGGTAAAAACTGTAATACCGTAAACTGTTCTTTTCTCTTTAATCCATTTAAAAGATATGGAGGGATTGAGAATTCTGTAAGCAGCCTGTGGAAAAAGTAAAGTGACCCATGCCAGGTCACCGGAGCTGTGTGGTTTGAAACAGTCACCCCAGGACAAGAGACTTCTTTTAGAGATTTTTGTGAAGAAGAGAGTTGTGAGTTTCAGGCTGGAATTTGCTTATCCTTAAAACGAGAACACCCCATGTTTGGCCCATGACTGCAGTATGAAAAGACTGTAAGATTTGCATGGGAGAGATTTGTATGTTTTCATTGCAGTAGACTGTTTCCGGGCGGGCAGGACTTTTGCAAGTAGCAGTTTGGAAACCATGGTAGAGCAAAGAGGAGACCTCCTTTTTCCCTGAGTTTGGAGAGACTTGTTAAGAACTTTAATACTGACCAAAAATTCTCTTAAATCTTTGTTATCCTTTGTGCAAGCTGGGTGCTGGAGGAAGTGCTGGAAAAAAAGAGGGGAATGGTTTTTTCCTTATTTTCTTAGTGTTTCTTTCTTTTCTTTTAATTCTAGTAGAAATAAACTATCTTTACACTCTTCAAAGTTTTTGAGTCTGCTTTGCATTTCTCCTAATTCATATCTCACAAAGGCAAATAAGTGAACTAAACCACTACACAAACTGATGTTTCCGCCCCGTTACCGAACTAAACCCACTACATCATTGGAAGGGAGACTCCAGCAGCAACATGATCTGTAGGCAAGCACGGGGGAGCCCTGGGAAAGAAAAGCAGCTCTCAGTAGAGCCTTGGATTCTCTTCACACCACTTGTCCCTGTAGCATCTCCAAATTTGCATGGGACAGAGATGATACCCAATGCTCGCTTCTCCTCGCTTTTTGGATACATTCAAGTTCTGCAGCTCTGAAGAGGATCAGCCCAAGAGTACACCCCACATATTTTGTCAGAGTTATTTGTTCTCGGCTCATGTCCTTTCCTCAAGTACCACAGATCACTGTGCAGATGCAGGTGCAATGAGGAGACATGAAGGATGGGGGCTGTGAAGCAAAGAGTGATGATTTCAATCTCCTTCTGTGCTTTTACAACACAGAGCGACACTCATTATTTCAGCATTTGCTCAAGTTTGTATTACTTTCTTGCTGTTCTTGCCATTCCCTTCTGAAAATTGTGCTGGACAATTTCAAGCATATATTCTTCTGGAGTTCACACAATGTGCCTTGAGCAAGTCTGCAATGAAAGCTCTAACATGTAATGATGCGAGAGCAAGAAGGTCTAGCCTACACTGTAGGATTTTGTAAAGTATAGAGGGAAAATGATCTTATTCATTCTCCTTCTGAACTTTTCAACTTCTGAGAAAATGATTCTGCATTCAGCCTAAACAGAAGTGAAATGTTTCAGCTGCTTTGATTACAGCACCATGTTGTCTGGGAAACACGGGCTTAGAGAAAGTATAGATGGGTCTCTCCTAGGATATCATTAAACTCCTTTCGCATGACAGACTTCAGTACCAGGAAAGAACTGTTTCGACGGGCAGCACAGGGAAATTCAGAAACTGATCTAAACACAAAGTCCAGAGTCTGTCAAAACCAGTGTCATTTATACTACCACTTGACCTTCTTCTTGAACATGTTAGCAAAATCTAAATTGCTGCATTCTCCCATGCGGAATGTTCTACTTTAACTCTCCTGGATGCTTTGGTATCATCATGAAGTAGCCAATAAAGCAAACATTACCAACTGATAATAGAAGTTAAGACAAAAAGAAGAAGAATACAAGGAATATAGGAGAAGGGATTGCTATATTTATATATCAGAGTAATCTGTCCTCTGCCACAGACACCTTCATCAATTCCTCTTTGCACACACAAACAACAAATTCATCCCCAGTTATCTATATTAAGGGACTCCACTGAGGTGGACTGCACTGTCTCTGGTACCAGCCTTTTCCTGCTGATAGAAGTCATTTGATCTTCCTCAGAGCACCAGAACTCTGGAAAGCTGCTGAGCATTGTTCACCCTCACCAAGAGTTCTGAAAGGATCAGGACATACAGATCACAGGATAAGACTTAGATCAGCATTTGGGTGGTCAGAATTATCACTTGTTTCTGAAAAGCAAGGCAGGATTTGTTAATGCTGATCTATTTCAAACTTTTTAAAACTCTACATTTCTTTGTTTGTCTAGAAAAAATTCTAGAGGAGGGGTTATGGAAAAGGCAGAACTCCCAACAGTACAAACTAGCTCATAGTAATATAAAGTCAGCATGTATGCACCTGGGATAAAAAGGATGTGCAAATTTCCTCAGCAGTCCTTAGACAAACCAAGGTTTGGGATTTTAGTGCCAAAATGCTGAAAAATCCTGCTTTGGAAGTGTACAAGTGAATAGTAGCAGCACAGAATTTAAAACTTGAGAAGAATTACAGATACCTCCAAAATGACTCAATTTGGCAGCCCTAAATGCATAGGGAGAGATTTAATCTAATCTAAACTCTAAACTAATCTAATCTAATTTAATCTAATCTAATCTAATGTAATCTAACTCTAAATCCAACATGTCTTCTGTTTCTATTGTTGAAATCTTAAACAGTTGATTAAAGGCTTCTAGTCTGGCCTTACCATGCATTAAGCATGACAGATTCTGCTTTCAATCATGCTAACATTAAAAAAAAGGCCAACAACCATAACTGTTTCACACTGAGTTTAGAGCCATTTAACAACGTACAGAGCAATGACAGAATAGCTGTACTTAAAAATATAGCACCCCTAAATTGAAAAATCGCACTATGGAAACAGAATGAAAAATTATTAACACGATTTGTTCTCCCTGTCATTTCAAAAGAGACTTGTTTTTCCACATTTAAGAAAGCTAAGATAAGATCTTACAAACAAAAACTGTTTTATGCCAAGCAGTTTAGGTGGGTGTTTTGCCTATGCAGAAGCTTTAGCATTTAGCATATAAACAGAAACTCCTTCTACACAGCTCTAGGAAAAGCAGGAATCACCTCAGAGAAAAATCTCATGTAGTTCTGAATATCCTGTCTTTCAAGATATTTAATGACTTTCTTCTCTTTCAAGATATTTAATGACTTTCACACATATGTTTAAAGCAGAATGATCACAATCAGGCCAGTGCATTTTTTCATAAGGACAAAGAATTAACTATTCACCAGGTCAGCAGTCAATTTCATGTGAAGGAAAAGGTAAGTAACCATTTTCATGAAATCAAACCATGAGTTACAATGCCAAAATTATAGTAGAACAGTTCACAGATGTGATCTCAATCAGCCAATTAAAAAAATAAAAGGAAAATTATAGAGGTATAAGAAGTGTCCCTGGTGCTTCCTCAAGTCCTGTCTATTGAACTGCTGCTCAAATGAGCTCTACAATACAGCCAGCCAAGATCTTTATAAGAAATAATTAGTTTTCAAGAAATGCTGTGCTGCTTAAGCAAGAGTTTTTCCTATGAACATATTTTTCAGCTGGAATATTTAGATTCCAGCAGAATCTGTTCTGAAGAAGAAAATCCCCTTCTCCTGCACTCCCCCCAAAAAAGAAAAGACACGGTAAAATGAAACTGTGGAATGACAAAATCACTGGATAAGAGCTCAGGCAAAAAATGATATATGGCACTTCTGCAATTCCTGTATACCAGAATCTATTAATAAAAAGCTTACAATAACTGAGTATAGAGACTACTTTCCAACATATCTACTAAGTTTCAATTTTTGGGGATTTTGGGGATAGATTTCCATCCAGGCTGAGTTTTTTCTGTGATAAGTAGTTGTCTCAGGCCAAGCACACACACAAAAAGTTCACAGGTTAAGTGTTTTCTCTAGTTTTTGGTTTGGGACAGGTCTCATACATCCACACCTAATTACTTACTTGCTTCTGCTGAAAAAAGATTTGAAATACACTCCTCTCTGCTAGGTATGCTTTTAAAATTTTCTCTTTAAATGCCTCTAAATGCTTTGGGCTACAAAAAGAGGCCCCAAAGTTATAAATATTTGCTGTATTAGTCTAAACACAAACTACAGGTAGTCAAAAATAGTATACAGATTTTTTGAAAGCTTCCACAAACTTTTATATTTTTCTGTCAAAATCCAGTATTTCACAAAACCTCAGAGCATCAAATTTTCTGAGCAGCTCTAATAAAAACTGCTTTTAGCTCCAGAATCTGTTTGTGTCTTCTTCTGGAAACAGTGCGCTAAGATGAAACCTCCACAGTGATCCCTTTCTTTCAGCAGACAGAGTTTAAGAGGATTTTGTGTTCTTCTGATCATTGAGGTACTTAGCAGTACGAGGCAGAGGTTGCCTTCAGATGTGTGAGCCGAAGTCTGTCTCCTGCAGAACAGAACTGACCCACCAGTAAGAAACGGCTTAACCACGGCACAGCTCTCAGAGGCAGGCCAGTCTCACATCAGGAGGGCCTCGAGCCGCTAGAAGACAAAGCGGTGATATCTCTGCCCTCGTTTTTATGAGTGACAGCTGTGGGAAATGCTGCTGCAGCGGTCGGGGCAGCACCCTGCCCAGTGGAGCTGAGCCAGGCACTGACTCCCAGGCACTGGACTAAGCTCCATCAGGTTCACAGTCCTGCTTCCACCCTGGGAAAGGCCTTCTCAACTTCCTAAAGGCTGGCCACGTTCACAAACCCTGCTCATGGGCTATTTCTGTGTGCATTATGTACTTCCTATTGCTTTCTTTAGAGCTGGTTGAGCCACAAGTGACCAAACCTTCACTGCTGTGCTGAGGGTTATGTCCGTTCTTTGGGAGGTTTGAAGAGATGGCGCTTGGTCCAAAGGTTGGGCATTTGGCTACAGAGTGCCCTCCATTTAGGAGAGCATCAGATGCAATGACCTGCTCATGGAGTTCTCTGTAGAGGCACGCTGGCACCAAGAGCCTAAAACTGGCACACCAGATGCTTTTGCATTTTTTCATAACAGGCTAAGGAGCACTCAAAAGACAGAACTTGAGATATATCTGCAGTTAATTAAGAGACAAATTCAGAGAGGGATAAATACCTGGTACAGATAGAGAATGAAATGCATAAGACATGCTTCAAATTAAATGTCACTGCATAAATGAGAAACTGGAGAACTGTTTTTTGTCTGACCTGTTCATTTGTTGCATTCTCAAGGTTAACATTTATCCATTTTCATTAGACCAGCAACATCACCAACTGATGTTCTAAAAACCAGGTGAGGTTCTAAAAACCATTGCATAAACCAAGAGAATTAATCTGAGATACACAGAACTTGGGTTCATCAATGCAAACCCAGGGAGACTTTAGTTAATTGTATACATTATTTGTATATTTATACCCAGAGTACTTGGGAACAAAAGCTGTCATATGCTGTTTTCTCCCTTGCTATACTGACATGGCACATAATTCTGAACATTTCACAGAAACAAAAACAATCACAATCAATTCTTACTTTTGCTTGTATGTATTTGTGTGCACAAGGGTTCTTCCTGGTGCAAGAGGAAAGGGTGATGAACTTTTCACACAAAATATATAAACAACATCAATGGCACAGTCGAAGAGCTCTGCATAATTTTCCATAGTTGATGATTAGTTGATTTAAGAGACAGTGAGTTGGAAAATTAATCTTTTTCAAATTTATAATATGAACATAAACATGAGCAAGTACTTTACTAAGCTGTTCTACAGATATGGAAATAATCAGTTTAGTATCAGGATTTTATAATCTATTTAATGCCAGGATAAGCACAAGTGGGTTTTGTTGCTGTTTTCCTTTCCTCCTGCCAGGGAAAAAAAGGACAGCTTTTTACACACCAGACCTGACTAGAATTCAAGCATTAAAGTTTAATTCCTGAGCATCTTCTCTATTAGTAAGAGTGAAGAAATAGAGGGGGGACCAAACTCTCATCTGGGACCTCTGGAAGTTGTTTATTTGAAGCTCTGATATGAATTCAAATGACAAATCCTGAAGGAAGAAGCTCTTATTTCCAAGAACTTCTGCTAGCCCTATCCCAAAGCATCACAAACAAGCCCCTAATTCCTTCAACTGAGCTAACTCTATTGATGTGGAAAAGTAATAAAATAACAGCTTGTGCAAATGAAGACAGAGGTACCAAACAGCTTGATTAATCTAATTTCCTACTCTTTTTCCTTTTAAGCAACAGATAGTGTCCAAATAGCTACATAAACTTTCAGAAGGAGCTCAAGACAGGAAAGAAACCACCACTACCCAGTGTTACCTGTTCTTTACTGATTATTTCCAAAGGATGGTCAGAGAGGAACTCATCGTCAAACTGTACATTGTGAGAAAATATTTTTGATAAAAAATTCACACAGCTCAGAACTTTCTACAGTTCAGCTTGATCTCCAACACATTTACCATAACACCAGTAGATTAAAACCCATCACAGCTTCAAGGTTTAAAGAAAAGACTTCTGAGAACTGTGTAAACGTGTGCAAGTATTTCTGCTTGTAAAATGGAAATGGAAATTTCTGGAGAAGCTCTTCCAAATCCTATCTCGGAATTCTTCAATTCCTGGTCACAGAAGGAACCAGAAACATGAAAATAAAACTTTACTTTCTCTAAAAAGAGGTCAGCTACAAGCCCTGAGCTTCTGCAAAGTTTGAGTTTGCACTCAGGTTTCTTACATCTGACCTGACCCCCTCTGGCCCCCTTCAGCCACGACAGGTCACAGTTACAATTAATGTACCACGAGGTACATTACCAGACATGAACAGTGCCCCAGCAGAAGTAACTGTGTAAGTTACTGATCATCTCTCACAATCAGCTGGCAGAACAAATGCAATCCCAGCAGGGTTCAGGAACAAGTGGGCATAAAGGACCCCTGAACAGACAGGATTCCAACACTTCAATATGACAGTGACAGCAGCAGCCGCTGTACGCTCCCACTTCCCAAATCTCTGGGGAACCACAGCTTCAGAAATATCTCCCCCTGCTTCTTCCCCCTTCCTTAATTAAATTGCAAAGAGTAAATAAGAAATACAGCCCACGGAACATTTTGATGTCCCTCAATGAATCTACCGGTCATTTTAAGGCAGTACTAAGATATTTTAAAATAAGGTCTTTGCTCTGGGCTCTGCACATCTTCAGTCAATTAGACTTTGTAGGTCATTTTACACAAGGACAAAGCCCAGAAATACACAGGAGGAGTCCAACTTTTAACCAGATTCACATTCCTTGTCTAAAAAAGGATACGTTTTTACAGTACAAACTGAATTTGAAAGAACAAATATTGTGCCTGGATTTTGGCAGTTAAACTAAAAAATAAAGCTAAAATTTGCTCTGAAGTTTATGAAGAAACTTAGACCCTGTGCCTGAAAAATCTTAAGAGGTTTGATCATTAAATGCTGATGGAGAAAAAAATTCAATTGACTTTGAAAGGGTAGTTGTAACAGTAAACCAAACAATGACTGCTACTAGACAGGTTTACATGTTCCATACCTTGTTTAGTTCTAATTTCAAGGCAAAAAAAAAAAAAAAAATTCTAACAAACAAGAGGTAGGCCAGCTTGGGATAAAATATTTTATTTATGGGAGAGCTAGATAATAAAGCATTATTTTTGTGAGAATATTATGTATCTGCATAAGATAGTGAAGTGACAATGCGGCATTTTGGTCAACCTCACTGGAGCAGAGGGTGCGCAATACCCATCAGGAACAACCCTCAGTTTTTATCACTTATGATCCTGTTAACAATAAATTGGGCTTGACCAAAACCATAATAAAGCATTTCCTATAAATGAGATTTTAAAATGTTTACTCTGTAATCTCCAAGGAGCCACTAAAATCACTGCTGTTGCAGGCCCTGCTAAAACCTGGTCCAGTTCAGTAAACCATATTATTCTGTGTGTGGGGAGAACTACACCACTCTGAAAGTAATTTTTGCCTTGGGGATAATTAAATGCATATTGTACCTTAAAGTTACAGCACCAGGAAGCTTTAGTATATTGAACTACTTTAATTAGAAACCATTTTACATATTTCTTAGCCCCAGTTTGTTGTCTTAAACGTGCTGGTGAAAAATGTTAGGATGGCTAAAATTCCCATTTTTCACTTTGCTTAAGGTACTATTTATAAACATTACAATGAATCAGGCCACTGGAGCCAGAACTTCTCACTTACAGACTGGGGAGTAGTTTCTACTTTGACTTCTCTTCAAAGCAAGCCCTCTAATCTTTGTGTTTTAGACGATTTTGCTACACACTAAATACACAGTCACTGCATGCCAAGGACACAATAGCAACAGGTCAGGAGGAAAAAAAAATAGCTTTTTGTTCTGATTAAGCTCCTTCTCAACAGGTGACTGTGAGAACACTATCATGACTATGCAGCCCAACAATTTGGATAAGATGGAACTTCCCAGAAATCTGTATGCTTCTACATTATTAATTGGACACACTAATATTAAATGAAACAGGAAGGTAAAGACATCTCAAGTATGGATACAAAAAAAGGAATATGAAAGTGTGGTGGAATCAGCTTCTTCCCTCACCCTCAGAGGTGAGCACAGACCATAGCAGTTCATAGCTCTCCCCTCCAAGCCAGGTACTCTGTTTACATTAACATGGCTTGATTCACATCATCTCCCCTTCATCCTCTTTACAGAAAACATCTATTAAAAAACAGAATCAAAGTCTATTTTCGGAATACTTCTCAGAGAAGTCACTTGGAACTCCTGACCATGAGCAAGCAGTGCAAAGAATCTGTTGAAATGACATTTTGAATTAGGTACTGATTTCTCTTTATGTCCTGGGATGTATACAAAATACAACCTATAAAGGTAGCAGAACATAGTGCAGGTGAGGACAGGTGTGTCCATCAGAGCCCAGGGAAGCAGCCCCAGGCTGACAGGGCATCGTTGCAGCAGGAAAGCAGGGCAGAGAAATTATATGCTGCCCATTCCACTGCTAAACTGACCATAAATATGTTGAGACCCATTTTGAGACCACCAAGGCTAAGCACCCCAGAGAGCTGTGCTCATTCCTCCTCTGCCCTACTGTTGTACATTCCTAAATCACAAACATAGCTGCTCTGAATTAAATACAGCCTGTGAGCTTCAGGAAGGCTGAAAAGAATGATGGATTGCAATTTATATGCTGCACGATACCTTCAGTTTAATTGGACATGTGTACTTGATGTTTCTTTCAAATCAGCTCTAACTGTAGATGGATTCAAATGGCCAGCCATCTGATCAGAATGCAAATTAAAATACAATCAAAGAGTGTGAGATGTTCACATTGATCGTGCAGATTTGACCCACCAAAGGGGAATTCAGAGGACTCATTCAATATCCTGATACCAATGTGTTCAAGTGGCTGGACCCAAGATTTTGAAACCCGATCACTACCTCCTTTCTGTCTGAAGAAGAAGAAATTGCTATTGAAGAGACAACTAAGTAAAAAACATAGGTAAAGATAAGCAGAGACCTATGAAAGGAGAAGCAGCTTAAAAAAAATACAGTCAAATCTGGTTGTTATCATTCAGGCATGTAGAGCCTTAGGAAATTGCCTCTGCACTTTGTGCCTTGGTTTCTGGTGTCTGCAGAAGGTGGCTAAGATGGTTCTAAGCCTTATACCATTGTGGCACCGAGACACAAACTGACCATTCCCATGGTCATTTGGAGGGATGTAAAGCCCAACACTTTCTGTTAGTTTTAAATCACACACCATTTGTGTTTATAACCAGAGTCAGCAGATTTTTAGATAGCTTGCTCGGCATTAGAGCCGGAACCAGGCTGCATTGTGAGACAGGAGATACTGCACTAAATGAAAAAGCAAAGGTTTTGCTGACACTGTAGCCTAATACCATATTAAACCCAGAAAGCAAAGAACACTTTTATATCAGAATGATGTATTTCATGTATCACATTTAATACTACATCTCCTTGATTGCAGATGTTTACACGGAATTTTCTTTCTCCTGGGAGTTAGGTGTTTGGGTATTTTTAAAGTTAAAATTAAATATAGGAAGTGTAAGACACTGTACAGTTAGCAACTATAAACACTAAGTGCTGGATATTGCAGAGAAGAAGAGAACAAGCCTAACTTTGCTTTCCTTTATTGTTAATAGAAAACAAGTTTAACTCAGTCTTGATCAAAGAATAAAGGCATTTATTATGCCTTTGTTAAAAAAACCCCGACCAAACAAAAAAACCCCAGAGCATCAAAAAAGCTGCATGTCATACTGAGAGGCTAATTGCTTTTAAATATTTCCTTGGACTTTGAACCATGTAAATGGACAGACAGCTGGAAAACTGAATGCAAGCTATCCTTACATTTTTAAGTCCTTACACAGCACACAAACCAACCGGAAACTTCATCCTAATCACCGAAACATTTGAATTATTAGTATTTCTATTGCCACAGCATCTTCAAGACACAGCACTGTATTAAGACACTAGTTCTGCTCCCCCATTATCCCAGACTTCTGGGATCGAGATGGAGAAGAATCACCACTTCCATCAGGTTTATATGCATGTACCTGCCTTATGCACTGGCACAGAAATGAAGCACGCTCTGTTAAAACAACACATTAGGGTCTTTCCAGATGTGGCCATGTGTCAGCAGCAGCAAGGATGAAACGCTGGGCTGTGCTGTGGCAGTGACATGTGCCACAAGGTGTGACCACCACGGTGTGTGCACTCCGAGAGGAGCAGGCAGCCCAGCAGTGAGGGGGTACAGACATTGCTTTGCTGGTCATTTAATGTGTTTGGTTTTCCAGCAGAAAAGTACAAACAGCAGAGTGGGCACTAAGTACAAATGGTTTCCGTTACAGGGGGGAAATACTGTGCTTGATCCCCACATTTCAGCCAGGGTCATTTGTACCCAAAACACACCCCTTGGGCTATGAGCAAGACAGATGCTTTAATGTGAAAATGAGCAACTACTGAGTGACACTTTCTGTACACAGCTACTTACTAATAATTTAGAAAAGTGGATGTAATAGGTGTGTAGTCATCTACATCTCCAAAATGCACTGCCTCACTATGAATTCATTACAAGTCTTCCGGTATTTCATGTCTTTCTCAATGTCAAATAACTAGTTATCTTTAAAAGTTTCTGGTCATTATCACTTTGGGGAAAAAAACATTTAAAAATGTGAGGTAAGGTTTTAAAAGCTTGAGGTAAATTAACAGCACTTGCCAGTAGTATTCCTTTCAAACCAGATGAATGATTTATGAATACAAAGGAGTGGAAATATAACTAATAAGAATAAAATTTTCCACAAAAGGGTACACTTTATAAAGCTCATGGACTACTGTCTTGGGGTGACTTTATGATGCTGTATCCCCTATCGCCTGCTCTATGCCCAGACATGAATCCTGTGCTTTCCTGTGTCCAGGAGAGGGGGGAGAGAAGCCAGGCAAATTCTTCAGTGGTTTGTGGTCAAGGACACACACGCTCCCCAGCGTTCTTGCTGTGGCAGAGCCAAGGAAAGGACTTTCCTGCTCTTCCCCAGCTTTCAGCTCCTTTTCTCAGGAGAGAGACGGAGAGCTAAAATTCTTTGCTTTTTAGTTAGCCTGCTAGCTGAGGCAAGAAAGTTTTTTTTTCCCTGGGACTGTGGCTTTTTTCCTCTTCTTCTGGACTGTTCAGCAACACCAGACCATCACTGGGAGGCCCATGCTGCAGCCCGGAGGGGCCCATGCCAAGCCCCAGCCCTAGAGGGGGCAGAGTCACACCTACGAAGAATTCTGAATTTACCCAGTTTCTCTCCACAGCGAGAGGTTTTATTATTCAACATTATTCATTCTTTTTTTGGTGCCTGGATGCACCCTGCTTGTTAAATAACTATTTTTTTTCACTTTCCTCTGAGGAATTTCTTTCCAAACCTGGTGGGGCAGGGCCTGCTGAAAACTGCCTTCTATTAGAGGATATGTTCATTTTGGATGTTTCCTCCAAATCTGTCTCAAACCGGGACAACTACTTAAAGGTACCAGGTACACAAAATAAAGAATTTGAGCAGATAATCATATACAAGAACCCAAACCAGAGCCTTACTCTCCATTAACAACTATAAATTAGCAGATATTTTAAGGCAATCTGACTATTAACCTCCAACGCAACAAGGCATTAGTTACAGATGGGGTAACTCCTGCCCATCCTTATTCCAGATCTGCGAATTGATATGTGCTAGTGGAGCATGTGAAAGATAATATAATTCTTAAAAAGCCAGTGTGAGAATTCACTTTGCTTTCATTTAATGTCCCAAATCTGACCACGTCTTTAATGACAGGAGATAAAAAACCAAAACTCTGCCACCACCCCTGAAAAGATATTTGTAGCGGAACTGGGTGTAAAGGGCCCTGATTTACAGCCCTAGAGCACCTGCAGCTAAAGCATTTCCCCAAGGCTGTTTAGGAAAAAGCATGACTAAATCAAGGTAGACCCTCCCTGAGTCACGGCTGGTGCGGCCAGTCCTGCCTGTGGGGACAAGGAGATCACTGATATTCTGGCAGTTACCCAGCAGAATTTGGTATATTCAATTATGGCAAATTTTGACTTACTTTTGAGGGTAACTGAGGCTGGAGAAAGCATTTATCCTGTAAACATCTCCCCTCAGATGGCAAGTCGTTCAGGCAATTCTCCTAAAATATGCTTTTGTGATGGCAACCCACACCATATGAATCTCAATTCAACTGGACACCATGGGATCATGCTGGATGAAGAACACCAGGATTCCAAAGAACAGTAAGGGAAAAACATTTATCCCCAGCAGATCAAGCTGTTGAGGATTTGATAAAACACAATGATTCCTTCTCCTTCACAATGACATGCTAACCCTGTGGGTATTTCCTTCCTGTCTCCATCCTCACAGATCACTCTTTTTGATAGAATTGCAATATATGGGGCAGGAGGCAACATAAATACAGAGCCAGCAGCACTGGTATCACACTGAAGCTGATGAATAAGAGCGCAGAGCTTCTGGCATTTTTGTTTTGTTTTTTTTGGCGTTTTTATTTTCAAAAAATAAAGCCACTCTCTCACCGAAGTTGCACAGAAGGCTGGGAAACACTTTTTTTTTCTCTCTTTTTTTTTTTTTTTTTTTTTTATTTTTCCTCTCCTGCAGCAGTTTTATTTCTAGAATTGGATAGTCTGGGTAATTCCCAGTCAAGACATGGCACAAATCTAGTGCAATAACTCCCATGAGAGTCCTGTCCCAGCCGAGCTCTCAGGGAACAAGCTCAACTACAATTCAGAGGTGGCCTGTCACAGGACATGTGGCTTCATCTGCTCTGGGCCACAGCCACGTCATGTGCAAACTCCTCCTTTGTGCTAGCACCTTTCCTCTGCAGGCCCTTGTGCAGAGCCCTGCCCCCTCAACTGGGTGTCCTAGGGAAATTGGTGCTGTGCCACACATGGCATCCATCCCCAGAGCAGTGGCAGCCCTGGCATGGCCAGTGCAGGACCTGGACCATTGTTTGCTCCGAGCACACTGAGGCTGGCACTAATGCACACCACCAGGAAGGCACTTGGAAGGGCATAGGAGGTGTAGGAAGTGTGAGAATGAAAGTCAGCATTGGCACCAACTTTTCCAGCTAATTTCTACCTTCCAGTACTAATTGCTTTCATTTCACGTGCAGGTTGATTTGTCTGGGGCTGGGTCGCTCTGACCTTGCTGGCAGGAGGCCTGACCTTGTTGTGTACCCTGATGTTCCACACTGCAGTAAAAGATGTGTAAGAGATGGGCTCAGCAAGCGCAGCACGAGAGTGCTGGGGCAGCAGTCTGATGTCAATCCAAAAAGGTCTGGAATGTGACGTTCACTTTTGGGCATGATTACACTGTCTGCATTTCATTGAGAACACTGACATTTCACAAATACCATCTCTCCAATGCATTCGGTGGATTAGGAAAAGAGCATATTATTGTTAATTATGTTATCCTGAAAATATAATCAGACTTAAATTTCTGTATCTTCTATTTAACCAAAATGTAAAAACAGCAATAAAAATGTCCTTCTCATTAAACTGAGAAGTCTCTCCTCATTTCAGAGCTACTAATGCGTAAGTGTATTTTGAAATATTTTAACAAGATAGAACTGTACCGTGTAATTGGAAAGATGAAACTTAATATTTTTATACCTAAAGCTGTAATAAATAAGCCTGCATAAGCTTGCACTGGAAGGGCAGTATGTGTTTTTCTATTTGCATATCACCTGAGAGTTAGGTGTGCCAGGCTATTGATCCCCCCAGCTCTGCAGCCTGCCTCTAGCACACAGCCACTGCACAATATTTGAGAAAGACAGAAAAAACACCAATGCTTAAACACAGTAAATAATTGTTACAGCACAATTAACTGAAAAGAGATCAGTCTTTCCTGACCTCTGCAAGATATGAAATTCCCTGCATTTATTCTCTTCCGAGGTATTAGATGAAACCAAATTCAAAGATCTCACAGAAAGGGAGAAATTCACTTTTGAATATTGATTTGCTAAGGGTAATAAAGACCAAACGCAAGCTACCTAAGGTGCAATGTATAGTTTCAGACCTGACCTTAACTTTTCTGAAAGTTCACAGGAATTCTGATTCTGGAAAACATCAATTTGAGGCCCATCAGGGGTATACAACATTTAGTAGAACACAGCCGGGAATGCGAAACAGAGCTTTAGCTGAAATTAAGAGATGAAAATCAGAGATCAGGGTTCCATTTTCAGATAATAGAATCATAAAAATTTTGGTTGGAAGTCACTTAGTCCAACTGACTCTAAGCTGATGTGCACCAGGCCCTTTCCAGAGATGGGAATGGGGTTGATGAAATCCCAAGGACCCAATTTTCTTGCCTGTCCAAAAAACTGACACAACACTTACTATTTGTAGTCATCAGGAATTTGCCAGCCTCCTTCTCAGTCACTATAATTTATCATAAACATTGTACACCAATCCCACAAACACATCAACCTACTTTTTCAAGCCCCTTGGGCACATCCAGGACAGGGATTTGATCCCATTCACCTCTGTAAAGAGTCCCTGACTTATGGCTGCTCTGATGTTGGCTGCAGTTCTCCTTCCCAAGCAATAAGAACATGCAAACAGATGTCAGATCAGGCTTTGCTCATGAAGACTCAAGTTAAAAAGAATAATCTTTACTTTTGGTTTTTCCCTTTAATAACGGATGAACATTTCTGCTGAATTTCCTTGCACTGGTGGAGCACCCTCTTGTTAGCTTTGATGTTTGCTACTCGTTCATCTCCAGCTGGGCCTTGATATGATTACGAGCAATGATTACTTAGGTCAGTGTTTTCACCAATGCCCTCTATTTTGGGTTCATAATTTGACTTGAAGGTAAGAACTGACACAAGCTTAGGATACAATTTGGGGAACCTCTGTAAGGAACTTAAGCCCTTGGAACAGTCAATGGATAGTGAGGTTGCAGCCTGTGGAAGTGGTGTGAAAATCCCCCGTGGCATTGCTAGCTGGCCAATCAAAAACTCAGGCAGACTTGGCAGATACAAAGACATGGTTTAAAGCACCACAAGAGAATTATTTCTGTGAAACAAAGGAAGTCCTAACTAAGGCCTTATTTCAAAACCACACATGAGCACTTGATCATTTCCAAAAGACATAGCAGCCAAATGTTTATACTTTGGATGGTCCAAAACACAAATAATCTTTAACAAGGTCCTGATGGATCTTCAGGCTAAGGAGATCAAGACAAACCCTGCTTAGGATCATCCAGTAGCTCAATAGCTGAGCTGGACACAGCCCTTTGTTCTCTTAGCTGCTCATTTAATGATACTGGAATTCATTGTTTGTATGCACAGTGGAAGGCACAATATATTATTACAAAAAGAGGAATTGCTAAGAAAGCAAGTGGAGAAATATTTGCACACTAAGGACATGCTGTAAAGTGACACCGGATATTCTGTAGCTCTTCATGGGGACACAGTCAGCAAAAACCATCCCAAAATAAAAAGCAATTGGGACCCTGGAGTGACATAAATCTGTGATATAGCATATACACATCTAATATTACAAACAGTCTCAAGACTAAGGAGTAAGGTCCCAGTCAGTCAGAACATACTAACAAACAGCAAGAGCTACTTGAATTGAATTCAGTGTGTTAAATAGATCTCAGGAGGAGGGTATGAGTCAGATCCTCTTTCAGGGGAATCTCACATGAGAATCTGAAAGTCGGATGCATCAACACTGTGACAAAAGTTGTATGGCACAGAGAGGGTAACACACGTATGGGGAGATCAGATTATTGTCAATCAAGCAGCAACTGGGGAGAGAGGTGGCAGCAGTGCATATAGAAATGCTCTAGTGAGTCATGTTGGGAGAAAGGGAGCAGATTAAGCTGTTAACTCACTTGCAGACACTTACTCACTCCTCATAAAATCAGCACACAGCTATAATAGTTGTCACAAATAGTTGTCAAAGCATTCTTCCACAGTAATGATGATTATTCATACTTCCAAACATTACAAGCTGCGAGGCAAGTAATGCTAATGAACAAGCTGTCAGTTGTAACACATGGCATTCAAAATACCTGGTCAGAAAAGGATTAGATCTTTGTAATAGCACCTAATGTTAAATTTTTAAAGAAGGATTTGTTAACAAGACACTGTTGGGAATCTTGCAAGCAACTTGACACGATCTGGCAATGTGGACTTGCAGCCCAGAATCCACCTGCATCCTGGGCTGCACCAAAAGCAGCATGGCCAGCAGGGCAAGGGAAGGGATCCTGCCCCTCTACCCTGCCCTTGTGAGACCCTGCCTGGAGTGCTGCATCCAGCTCTGGGACCCCAACATGAGAAGGATATGGACTTGTCAAAATGAGCCCAGAGGAGGTCACTAAGATGATCGATCAAAGGGCTGGAGCACCTCTTGTGTGAGGAAAGGCAGAGAGAATTGGGAGTGTTCAGCCTGGAGGAGAAGGCTGTGGGGAAACCTTAACAGCACCTTCCAGTACCTGAAGGGGACTACAAGAAAACTTACAAAGGTATGGAGTGATAGGACAACGGGAATGGCTTTAGACTGACAGAGAGTAGATTTAGACAGAAATTCTTCACTATGAGGGGTGTGTGACATGGCACAGGTTGCCCAAAGAAGCTGCAGATGCCCCGTCCCTGGAAGTGTTCAAGGCCAGATTGGATGGGGCTCTGAGCAACCTGGTCTAGTGGAAGGTGTCCTTGCCCATGGCAGTGCAATTAGAACTAGACGGTCTGTGAGGTCGCTCCCAACACAAACTATGCTATGGTTCTCTGACAATTTCTGGCTAAGTGTTTTTCCGTCTGACAATGAAAATGTAATGGGAAAAAAATTGATAAAAATATACCAACCTTAGTTATATTTCTATCTCAAAAAAGTTTTCATTTCATGGTGGAATTTCTGTTTCATCTGGAAATTCTGTTTCCCTGGAAATAGGAATCAATACTCACCTCACCCCAAACACCACTACAATACACCAGGAGGGAGCCAGACAGAACAATCCTGATACTCATAGGGGAACAAGTGGTCCAAGCTGTGGGTCTATTGTGTGCAGCAGGATATATTCCAGGCTGTTCTGTGGCACAGAAGAGAAGGGCCTGACAAGGAAACACCCCACCTCTTGAAAAGGTGTTAACTTTCTTACAACATAAATCAATTAAAGGTAAAAAAAGAACTAACGGCAAAAAAGCTTCCTAATATGTTCTTTTATTAATCTATTCTTTCAAAGCCTAAAGCAGTTTCTAGCTATAGAAAATACTAGATTAAAAAAAATAGGATAAAATCTAAGATGTAGAAAAGCAGATAATCCAGCATCAACTTAATGTAAAGTTTTTTGAAAAGCCTATTTTACTCCTGGGAACAGAATATTAGCCCAAGAAAGGTCTGATCTATCCTGTGTTCTTAAGAGTTTTCAAAGACAACAGTCAGCTTTTACATTTGGGTCAACTATCATGTTTGGCCAACTCTCCAAGTCCACACGGAAAAACGAGGCAAGCCATATTACACATCAACCCAAACATTCACCTGGTGTGCTTGGATCCATCACAAGATGTTAGCAGCCTGCAGAGTGTGATACAGACTGAACACCCTGCAAGTTGCTGTGTGCATTTTTGATGGAATGCCATGGGGGAGACCTGCAAACTATACACTAGAAATTACAAAGGAAATGGCAAAAAGGAAGGATACTTAATTTAGCAAATTCCTAGTGAACACATCTCCTCTGATTCAGCCAGGAGCAAAGAATGAATGAATTTTCTAAGACCACTTGAGATTTGATTAAACTCTTTGTAACTTAAGGACACAAAAGTTTTCAACAACAGCACTCTATGCTGTGAAGATTCAACTTATGCTGAAGTATCACACTGAACTAGAAAGTGGATAATGGTGTGTGAAGAGCTAAAGAATAAAAAGAGAGCTCAGCACATTCCAAAATTTCATTTTTTACAACTGTACCTCTGCACCACTGGTACTGCTTATCTTTCCAGAACAGGGCTTTCTTGACACTTGTCCTACTCAAGGACACCTGGTTTGATATCACACTTACGTTAACAACTTCTGAGAGAGACGAATGTTGATAGCTGTTATAATAAGCAGAGATTTGGGTTAATTTTAGAATCTTTATAGCAGGAGACTCTACTATCAGAATGTTTAGGATTAGGCCTTTAAATTTAGATACTAATTTATTTTGTTATTCTGAGAGGAGAAAAAAAAGACTCCCTGAGATAGGACAAGGAGGAATACAAAAGGGAACAAGAGGGACACACGGCTAAGCAGTAGTGTCCAGTCTGACCTAACCCTCCCTGATGCCTATGCTGTAAAATTGTCAGGTATTAATATCTGACAATTACCTTCTTCTGACACAAGGCAACAGCAAATGTTATGAACAGTGCAAGGCCAGGCACATTCTGCCCGGCAGGTCAAGTGAACCTTTCCAACTAATAGGAAAACACTCTATCCATGTTATCTACTGACTGGTGCTGGCAATTAGTGCTAGGCTTGCCAAGAGCCCACCACTACCACCACCATTGATAATTTGTTGACAGGATTACACTCACTATAGCGAGAGAGATAAATGATAATAATAATGAAATCTGAAGTCATCACAGGTTGTGTCTTTCAGCCTCTTCCAGCCTGTATGAAGGCAGAAAACACCTCCAGCCTCAGTGGTGGTGGTATAGAGTACTACACTCCCTCTACAGGAATCGAAAATATTGCTATCTCTCCAAATGTCAAGCTTTGCCCAACATGCACAATTAGAGCAGGTTTCATTTCACACAGACAAATGTCTCTGTTACTATATCTCAGCAAACCCTGGGAGGCATTTTAAGATATCTTACCTGCTCTGGGCCACAGTGTAACCTGAACACTGAACCGATTCCATCAATTACTCTATTTTATCAGGCTAAAGCCATGAAAATCCCTTGCTAAAATTTTGCTTTTAGCACTTAGACAGCTGAGGGATGCGATCCAAACTATGGCCCAATTATGTGATAAAGAAACAGTGCTCACAGAAAACAACAAGAACAAAACCAACTCCCAAAAAAGGATCACTATAAACAGTGTGATGACAAAAATTCTTCAAGTTTCATAGCAAGCATTCAGCGGGACATAAGATCAAAAATTAAGAATTCTAACAACACCACACACACTGTGACACAAAACTGCAGGGCTGTGAATACAGAGTTGTGATGAGTCTCTTAATATTTCTTCCAATCACCTATCTGTGGGACAACAGAAAAGATGTCATAAAAAACTTATTATTTGATAAAGTCTAGCAGACTTTTACTTGAAAGGTGTTGCTGAAGGGCAAAGCATCAAATTATATATGGCTAAACCATGTCATGTGTTATTAGCATAGCTTCTTTGTTCCCTTGGCAGTTCGTCCTTCTGCCTTCAGGAACTACTCACACTCTCTACCCCAATATCCAAAATAAAGTCTCTTAGTAGTGAGCATTCAGAGTACTTAAAATCAACATTTATATCCACAATTTACTTTGTCTGACTGTTGCTCCTTGAAACCGATGTACTGAAATTTACTCTCTGAAATTTCAGTCAGAAGATACAAATTGCAAGGGAGATCTGGGCATAATTTCCCNAAAAAAAAAAAAAAAAGGCCGGGAGTGACATTTACTTGCTGAGATACTTCCACGTATTTCTTTCACCAAACTTACGTGCCACACACTGCATATGTTAAAACAGAAAGGTGTAAAAATACTCCATAGATGCAGCCCCTGATTTGAAATATTTCAAAGCATATTAGAAACACAAATCACATCTAAAACATGGCTGTACTCCTGGCTGCTGATTTAAGACATCACTGAAACACTACTAAACTCTGTGGACAGATTCCTGATCAAGAGGGCTTGAAATAGGTGTTGAAAAATCTTGATGTTACTTTGCTGAGGACATACACCATAAGATACCCATTTATCTAAACATTAAGACCCTCATGCTCCACTTAATTGCTGCTATGCACACCTGATGACACTCTTCCAGTTGCCAGCTCTTTGTTTTGCACACATGGCTGAATCCAGCACTACAGCATCCATACTTCACAGGTTTTCATTTATGTAAGAAAGCAACAAGGATGTTTTTTGCAGTCATTTGATCTTTTAAAGTCAGTTTGGTTTGATTCTGACTGTACCTGCCCCATGTGTGTTTCCTGCAAAAATCATAAACACATTTACTACTGCAAATGGTTATGGAAGAGAAATATTAAGATACAACAGTATTCACAACAAGCCCACTTTGATCTCTCTTGTTTCTTAGGAATTACGAACACCACAGGAAAAACATAACTTCTAAACACTAGAAATAGAGAAGGAAATAAAGGAGGAAATACAAAAACCTTTTTTATTATCTTCTGAGTTGATCTGCTTTATTTCTAGTCAGCTAGACACTGATAAACACCTGTGTAACATACTGTAAATTATATATTGGCCAGTCATGTTTCCTCTTCAAAATTACATAGTTTTGTCACAGTATGTCTTCAGTGCAGTGCTAATTAAGATGCCCTCATTCACACCTGAGCTGCAATATTAACCTGCCTCAGATGGGCAACTTCATGGCAAATAACACTGCAGTTACTCATTCTGCAACAGTGCCTCACTCTCACCTCCCAGTACTTTTCAGGCTTGTATCCTGAAAGCATGTGAGACTGCAAGTAAATTGAGTGGCTCAGATCCTCTGCCAGGCACTTGTGAAGAGGAAAAAAGCTCAATGTCATTTTGTGTACAGAAGCAGGATATCTGTGGGTGCCACTGTGGCTTGCAATCTCAGTGGAAGAAAAAGGAAAATTAACTAATTTCATTTAATTAGAGAGCATTTCACTGGTTTGCTAGAACCATTTCTGGCTAGCAATAAAGTATTTCACAAATCTCTTTCAACAAGAAGCATTTTGAAAATATACTCATAAGGCTATGCTATAATATCACTAAGAAGTTAATGATACTGTTAGCATGAATTTAATGTAAATATAAATGCATTGCTGATATGGATTAGACATCCTACTGTCTCGATGCAGCATCATTAAGGCACAAATATGAGCAGTACATGAGATTAAAAATGTAAGCATTATGCAATGCTACTTTGGAGCCTTCTCCAAGGCAGCTGTGTCCAGCATCCCACCCTGCCAGGCCACAACAAAGGTGAGCAGGGTAAGACACTGCTGTGTCTCCAGAAAGCAGTAATTATAACAGTAGAATGAAATCAATGTCATCTGCATACTTTGGTTTGTTTTTCTTGGTTTCTGCTAACACCAGCCTGGGTCTTCTCTAAGTTCGGAGTGATTTGTCAAAGTGTACAGGTGCTACTTTCACCACATTTAATCTCAGGCCAGCTTCATAGCAACCTGTAGGACCTTAAAATAAAACACCACTTCTTTCTCCTGCCTTTTATACAAGCTAATACAGAAATTGGAAATAGAACCCAGTTTCCCCTAGATTCAGTTTTCTGATGCTTGATAGGGCAAACAAAGAACTACGAACTCTGATTGCACACCATGTCTGAAATAATTGTTTTCTCTAAGCCTTGTCTATTTATATATTCTAAGAATTTATATACCCCAAGAAAATTAATTTTCTCCTCACACTTTTACACACACTTGAAGTTAAATTTCAAAGTGCATGTATGTATCAATCACTTCATCCACAAATCAGAAAATGGAAGCTGAACTATGCAGTCAGAGCCAACAACACACAACCCAGAGAGAAGGGCTGGAGGCTGTTTCCTGGTATCGTAATGGGTAGAAGAGGTAGAAACATTCTTCCTCTAGAAAGGAGGCTGGAGGAAGAGAAAAATCAGCATTCTAACAACTAGCTTTCTACTGGCAACATGTTAATATAGAAACCCTCTGTGATGTTTTAAAATTTTTCAAAATTGTTGTGAAGACAACTGTGACCTCCTGTGCAAGGTCATACAATTAATTAGAAAGTAAGCAGGTAATTAAGATAACCAGCTTTCCAAACACGCATCCTCCTGAGTGGAGAGAGGGCAGTGCACGAAACAAAGCATTTAATTAATTAAAAAATTTTAGGCATGGCAGAAAAACGACTATTTGCACAAAATACTGTTATTTGGTAATACTCAACCTCTGCAACATGAGGTCTTTACATTGCACATGGGAGATGACTCCTTACTAGATATATCCAACAAGACTCATTTTCACACCTCAATCCTTCTTCTGTTTAGGCACAGTGAAAGTGAAGAGATTCACATATTCAGCCACTACCAGTGTATCCTGAACTACATGTGTAAGTTTATCAAGCATCCTAGGTACAACAGACTCATTATTCTGTTAAAGTATTAACTTAAACTTATAGGCCAGAACTGACACAGCCAGATACATAAAATCCTAATTCTGCTTACAGAAGAAACACTCCGTCTTCCTTCCCTTGCCGTGTAATACACACAATTCTCATTTTAAACAATAGCTGAATATGCAATAATAATTTGTAATGTGAAATACTGTTAATGTGTTTCCTCAGAGAGTTCCTGTTCCATAACATAGCAGAAACTATTTTTATTGCTCAAGTTTTCATTACAGAGATGCCACAGTACATATATCTTTGGTCCACCATGTACAGTGTGTGACAAGCTAATGACAAGGTTCTTTTCCTGCCCACCCCCAACCCCCCTTTTTCTTTTTACTATCACCAGTGCACTGATACTTGGACAGATTTACTTTGGAGCAAATAGTAAATGACTGGGAAGTTGTTACAATTTCTCATTCTCATTCTGATTAATGAGCAGGAGGAACACTCCCTCCCTCCCTTCCTTCTCCTTCTGTGGTAGAAAACATATTGAGCTTCTGCATCAAATAATTTTATACCTGCATTCCCTAAAAGATGGATGAGACTGGCATAACAATGATGGCTTTTCCAGGAGGGAATAAGGATCCACAAAGCCACCCTTCAGCAGTCATTCCAGGATGAAGGATTAAGAATATACAGTGCCACACCCAGCAAGTCTCTCTCACACACACAAACTACCCACACAAGCAATGCCCAGTGCATCAACCAAAACCCCCTCAGTCTTCATAAACTCAAGGAAAAAGAGGGAAAAAGAGAGAAAAAAAAGTATTTTTTTAGGGAGTGGGAGGGAAAAGGCTAGTTCCTGTATATGGTATAATGAATATATGAGGGAGAGACACAACAAGGAAGAAACCCAGGATTATCACATTCGGAAGAGAGCAAACATCAGACAGAGCTTAGTAAGGCCTGAGAGTGGCCCAGAAACAAGACTAAGAAGCTTCTGGACCACACGAGCTGTGAACCACAAGTTTATGTGGTGTTTGATATCCCACATTTTCAGGAACACTTTCAAATCAACAGGATGATCAAAACCTTTGGTGTCACGGCCAACTTTTCTTCCTTCCAAAGGCAACCTGTGGATCCTTGACTCTAAATAACTACTATGGTCAAAAAGGGTAACTGTATAAAAAGACAGCCAAAATAGGCTGTCTTTGCCCCTCAAGAACATCCTGAACATTCCAATAGGATGTTTAAAATACATTTCAGAGGAAAAAAGGCATCAAAATCACTTTTACACCTAAACGCTGAAAAAACCCACTAACCCAAACAACTTTCACTAGGGCTGTCACAGGCAAGGAACAAAAAATAAAATACTTTCTCATAGATAACTGAGGAAAAGCGGAGTAAAGAATGACATTAACCTGCAGAATTTATTACCTTGGTTTGCTATGCCAGTACTGAACAGTTATATTACAATGAATGCTGTTTGTAAAACAAACTCTATTATCAGTCAGCAGATAATAGCTGAGCATGATCGTGGCGTAAATTATTACAGAAGACTACAAAGAGAAGTGATTAAGAAAAAGTCAATACTGGGAGAAACAGTTATATCAGTTCTAGAAAAAGTCCCCAAGTGGATAAAGGCAACAAATTTCAGATTTGAAATCTAGCAACGTGACAGACAGCTTCTTTTCCTTTCAATAATTAATTAACTAGTTCTACACCACGGGGATTTTTCTCCACAAAGTAACTTCACTCTTCAGTCTGAGAAGACATGGGATACTTTGGCTCTGCTATTACACTTCATTAAGTCCCATACACCCAAACAATTTGTAAAGAAGCAGCATATTATTTGCATTTTTAAAGCAAACAAAAATAAGGATATTCGTTTATCAGCATGCTTTACATACATGACCTGCAGTATTTGTCTGAGGAGATTCATCACTCAACTGCACTCTCTCATGATGCCATGCTGCTGTACAGCACTGACAGAAAGACATGCCAGTGCCATGATTCCTTGTGTAAAGAGTTTTCCCAGCAGCATTCTGATGATGCTCTGCAAGTCATGTCACTTCCATGACATGGCACAGAGTGGCTGGAGAAGACGTGCTGTCAGGAATAAAGAACAATCCCTGTGAAAAATGACAAACTTTGCTCTCTGTGAACTCAGGCTGAAAAATGACAGCTATTGTAATCCTGAGCAGAGAGCTAAGAAGGCATTTGGGGTCAGTCCAAGAAACCAATATGGGAAAAACATTAAGTTTTTCATGGGAAAAGTCCTGATTCCATGGAAGATTGAAAAAAAGAAGTCGTACAATTGTTCTAAATTATTTCTGTTTTTTCAGTTGGATACAGTGTGCTTCATTCCCACTTTTATCCCCATCATGAAATCCTCGAAACTCTGCTATATATTAGGGGTTTCAATCTTTTGAAGTAGCCGTTTTGTTCTTAAGTCCTGCTTCAAAAAAAAGGTGAGAACTTGTTTCACTGACTTGCAAGATCTCTTTGAGAATCTAGGAACACAGAATTTGTTTCATGTTCTGGAGCGAAAACATTGTCTATCCACTGCAGTTAGGCCTGCAGCTCTGTCAGAAATGGAAAACTAATACGACATTCACTCACTTAAGGAAAAAAAAAGAAAAACCCTGAGCAAAAAACATACTCTTCAGGTTGATGTTGGAGGCAAATAACTCAACTACAAAAAGCCATCAGGATTTTGCAATTCTAATTTTTCTGCTCATTGAAGCTTTCTACTTTAAGGCAATTAAAACCAGGCATCAAAGGCACATGAAATTGGGATTGGGTAGTGATTAATTTGCGGAAAAAAACGTTCACGACTTAGTTAGATGGACACAAATCAGGCATCCATATCTCAGGAATGGGGAGTATTAATGCACCAAGGAGAGCTGAGAGGAGCACAGGGAAGAGAAGGTGGAAAGAGTACACGCAGTGCCTGTCCCATGGAGGGTAGAAACATATCTGCCAAGCGCTGCTCATGATGAGGACTCAGGAACAGATGCAGAGCTAGAGTAGTCCTAGCCTATGATCAGTTATTTCTTCCTCTTAATTTTGCCCCTACGACTGTTTCTGCATTGCAACAAATGCAAAATCTAGATTTTGTGTGCATGCTGAAATTCAGTGAATTAATGCCTGTTCTCCAAACAGTGTTAGGCCACTCAGGCACAGGAGATATACATTAACATCTCCACTGGAAAAAACTCCTTTGACTCTGAAAACCCAGACATCAACACTATCTCTCTCCATTAAAACCTGCACTCTTCTAGTAAAAAATACCATAAATGTAGCGCCACTCAGTCACACATTTATTGAATACCAGCCTCACTAATGATCTGCTAGAACACCTCTTTATGCTTGACTGTGTCCACCTGTATAATGCCACCTCCTTCAGCTGGGTCATAGTGTTATTAAGAGTCCTTCAGATCACTTGATGAAAGTGTTGCTGGAGAGCTACAAAATCACTTGCTTTATTTATATGGCCCTCGCTGTGAAAATTCACCTCACTGAGGCCAGTTTGCAAGCTCTAAGAAGTTGATGTTTGTGCCCTCTTGGCAGGGATTTTCCTACACAAGCAGCACCTGAATTGCTTAAGGGAAGGTGTTCAGTGCACACCCTGGGGTGCAACAGGAGTACCAGGGCTGGGCACACAAAAGCAGCTGCTCAGTGCCTCCCTGTGCTGGTTTGGGCTGGGGTAGAGTTAATTTTCTTCAAAGTTAAACCATGATATTCCCCCAGCTTTTGGACCCAGAATTTGTGATGAAGAAATATATGCAAGTCAAAGATAAGCAGGACAGGAGCAAGAAAGATGGAGTGAAGATGAAATGAGAGAGAAAATGAGACCTGTTGAGGGTTTGGAAAGCCTGTTTAGAAAAAAAGCCTGGAAGACAAAACTAGAAAGCAAGAGTGTTGAGACAGGGGGAACAGGGGAGAAGTGATCCCTGAGAATATCAAGAATAGATAAAAGAGCTGATGGGAAGATAACAAATCTGTCCTCCAATACAACACCAATCTCTCCACTTTTGAATTAAGGAAAGAGGTCAGTAAAATTCTATAGGATATTTTTTCCTCCTTTCTTAATAGAATAGTTGTGGAAGGCAATAAGTAAAAAGAAAGCAAGATGTTCTTGAAAGAAATATATTGATAGTGGTCTGACTAGTGGTTGATAAACGTTTAAGTTGATGGTATCTTTCATTGTTTGAGAGCAGCTGTTTCACTGACAGCTGTAACTGCCTTGATACTGGCAATCAAAATGCCCCATCTAAAACAGAAACAGTAAGAGCAGTCAATGCCCTTTCAAACAGTCCACACACATGTCCCAGCCCTGACCTGGAGAAATTGCCTGGAGAAATGAAAGGAGCCCAAGTTCCCAGACAACAGACTTTATAAAAAAGGGAAATCAACTTGTGTCAGATGTAATCTAAAGACCTCTATGAAATGAGCCTCTGAACGGCTCATCTGGCATGAAATAATAAAAAATTGCAATCATCATGGTTTTGATATGGATCTGAGGTGTCAAAAGCATTAGCCCACACTTCCCAAACCACAGCCTCCTGAAAGACAGGCATTTAGAGAAGAAAGGGGCAGACATGCAAAAAAATCCCCAGTTCCTAGATTTGATAACACATTTAAACTAAGACAATATCCAGACAGATAATCTCATGGTTTTATTTTCTGGTGTGGCAGTAAATTTAGCTAGGCACTCCTAGGATGTTTAACATTCTAAAAATAATCAGGTCATCCATTGCACTTAATGTACTGACAACAATTATCTAACTAAAATTATCTTGACATCTGTGAGCAAGAACACTGAACAGGGAAACTTCTACACTTCGGAATTTTCTTCTGCTGAAGAAAATCAGATTAGTTGGCTTCTTCATGAAAAAGCATTTCAATGCAAATATTTTGATAAAATCTCCCCCTTAGTGTAATTTTGTTCTATTTTAAAGGCATCATAACAACTGGTCACTGATCTGAATAAGAGAGGCTGTTGAGTTTGTCTCATTTATTCTACTGCTTGTATTCCTTGCTAGATAAAGCAGTCATAAAAACTTCATTGCCTTGTGAAAAATTTAGAATTGTGCCAATCTTCTGCAATCTTATCCTCATGTGAAGGTTACCAAGGATGGCAGACATGCTGCTGGTTCAAGTTCCAGCTTGGAATATCTTTGCCTTGTCCAAAGGAACTTTATTATGATCTTTGTGGCCTCAATCCATCAGCACAAATGGCACATCAAGACAGGGATGATCAGGGAAAGCCCCAATTACATTCAGGAGACAAACTTCATTGCTGCTATTCCCAACAGAAAATCATACTTAGTCAGCCTGATCTAAGACACAACAAATATCATAAGGTTATGGATTGATGTTTATAAAAAGCTGGCAACTGTTCTTGATTACTCAGAGAACTCAATGTCTATAGTGTAAAACACATGAACACAAGCCTTTGAGGAAAACAAAAAAAAAAAAAGGGAAAAGCCCAGTACTTCCAGAGGTGAGGGGGAGGACTGTTCATTTCTCTAGACAAGATACCAAAATGCTACTGTGCAAGTCATGAATGTTCATGGTTTCCCTGTGTTGAAGAACAATCAGCACAGTGCAGCGAAAGCCTTCTACAACAGTACCCAAGTGAAGAAATAACCTGGTTCAAGCACTATTTCAAGTAGATTTGACAAGGCTGTCTGAAACACCCTGCCTTTGGTGTTGGTGTCAACCCAAACCCCGTGTTTTTGCAAGAGTAGTTGCTGACAGTAATGGTTTGCCCTGCTAGTACAAAAAAAGAGCTCTTGAAAAAGTATTTCATTAAAGGAATATAATTTCTACTGTACCAGATGTGTGCTAGAGAAAACAATAAAATTCAAAACAAACAAAGGTAGCTATTTGACAGAAAAATGCTTTCAGGCAGGAGCAGTACTATTTAACAAATATGGTACATGAGTTTTAAATTAAAAGCTCTGCAAAGTGCTTCACACTGGTGTGATACAGCTCAGTCCCCACTGTATCCCTGTGAAAAGTCATGCAATGCTTTCCTCAGTGCTTTGAAAAGAAGTTCAAGATGCTGCCTCTGCCACTGCAGCACGCATCAGAATCTAAATAATTTCTACGCCTTCACTCAATTTCCCATGAGGGAATTTATTGAGAATTAGCGTCCTACTTCCTGTTGAATAAGTCTTTGATCTTTTTAATAAACAGAAGTAAATTTTAAGTTAGAGGTCAAGTTTATCAGAGGTCTCTTTTTTCTCATGTGGAAAACACGTGATTTACCAGCAGTTGAGAATAAAAGGCAACACTTTCGGTGAGCAGCAATACAGACAGTGCTCTTTAAAGGGAGGGTGCAAAGCTGCCCTACTGACCTTGAACCCTGTGCTGCAAGTGATGGAACACCACTGACAATTTCAGGGGGATAGCCATGAACCTGACTTAGAATGCAGAATATCCTGACTTAGAATGCAGAATCAACTGCATTCCCACTACAGGAACACTTTTAGCAGCTGGATGGGTCAAGGACACAATTTTTAAGCCTTGCAAAGTTATCAGCACCTAGCTAATTTCTCTCTGAAATTGAAAGCAGGAATATTGCCTTGTAAATCTTCTACAGTACTTCCTACAGCAGGGTAGATTTGCCTTGGATAAGGAGGAGATTCTGAAGCATTAGCAGGGAAAGCCCCAAGGAAATTGCACACAATGACAAAGACATGCTCCAAAATGGGACAGCGGCAGAGGAGGTTGCATAGAACTCAGAAGGATTTTAAGGTCAAAAGTAAGTGGGGGATACAGAAAGCAATTATACCACAGGCTTGTTATAAAACTTGGCCAACAGCAGAATGACACAGAGCTTAGCTCAAGGGGAGTGGAAAAATAACTAGAAACAAGGCTGGCAATATTAATTGCCTAGTCTCTGGAAACAAATGTCAGCAGCATTTGGCTGTGGGCACAGATACTTGGATGCAGCAAAGGATCCTAAAAAGACTGTTGCATTCCATATAGCAGAAAGGACATCTAAACAAAGAAGAAGATGACAAACTGAAGTGTTTGTGCAGGCTTGGGAAGACGAGGTTGGGTGGTGTGTGGATGTGTGGCAGATGGTTTGCTTGTTTAGGTTTTATCAAAACTGAATTTATCCTGACATGTCCACACTGATAGGAAGTGCAGCATGGACTAACATCAACATGAGGTTGTGAAGATTAGTTTAAGATGACTTTTTAAATTGAAGTAGAAGCCTTGTGTAGAGAAGAAAACACAAGATCTATAAAACAAGGAAACAAGCTAAAGGAATGAGAGAATGGGGGGGAAAAGCCAAGCCATACTTTGGAAAGTGAGAATAGCATAACAACCAGAGAAGAGGAACCTGAAAATAATTCTGAAGGATACAAGGTGTAAAAGTGTAAGATGACAAATTTTTGTGCCCAGGATTTGGACAGTATGAAGTTGGATTAGGTTGCTCAGAATGGTCTGAAGAAATAGTTTTAGGCCTGTAAGAAATGATTTCTATTAAGGAATCTTTGGTTTCAAAAGAACAAATATCCAAACCAGGCAAACTGTTGCCTCAACAAACAGGTGCCTCAACTCTGTTAGTGTGGTCAGTCTGGCATAATTTCTAGAGCCAGACTCTGGGGTTTCTTGCACAGAAGTAGCTCCCAGAGCTGAAGGTCACCAACAGGTCCTGTGATTATTTGGGAAGCCCCAAGGGTCCTCATGCCAGGGCATACTGGGCATCCAGCTCTCCACCCCAGTCCTCCTACACTACAGTGTGTTCAGCACTATGTTCAAAGTAGCAGAAAAGGCTATTCCACTTGGTAAAAGGCGAGCCCTTACCCTGAACAATACACTTTTCTTTTATTTTTTCTTTTATATTTTTCCATTCTCTACATAACAAGTAATTTCCTTCTGTAGTAAGCAAAATTTTCATGTTTGACACACACCTCTTATTTTCTACTGTATTTCAACTTGAAAATTACTTCCCCTGTCCTTTTTCATGATTTTAATTGGAGACACACTACACAACTTTGGTCTTCCCATTTGCACAAATCTGGCAAACATTGATAAAAGGCAGCAGTGCCAGCCCGTAACAGTCTGATAACATATATTACAAGAAAACAAAGAGCACTTTTCCCCCACAATGCCTCAAACTGATTTTCCCTCAGTTTGATAGGAACTGTAATTGACTGCTAAAAAAAAAAAAATTAATTGCAATTACTCTCTACTGAATTAAGTCAGTTGGCTTTGGTTGGTCCAAGAGGTCATAAAATATTGTTTGTTCAGTATGATCTGCCCCAATAATGAATGGCACTCAAAATTCAGTTTCTGGTAATATTAATATATCATTAGTTGTAATAATAATAATAATAATAATGTGTAAGTTCACTTCCATACAGATGAATGAAGAAATAAGGTGCTACAGCCCAATGTCAACTGACAACACAGTAAACCTTTCTGGAGCACTTTGAAGCCACTACTTTGTTGTACTTAAGGCTACATGGAAAAATAAGGCATGCTCTAAAGCAAAAAAAAAAAACAAACCAAAACTACAAAAAGGACCCATGTTTATCTCAAGTAATAATAGAGCACTTCAGCAGCAGCAAAACCACAAAGACATTTAAAACAGAACTGTACAGACATTTATTTCACTCTAGTGCAAAAGTGTCCACTTGAGCCACATAATCTTGTGCTCAAGTGGAATGAGAAAATGGTCTCTCCACACATGCAGACATTTGCATATTAGGTTCATACTATTGCCTAAAACTTTGAAGTGCTGTATTTCACCTTACACTTCCTGAAAGGTTTTAATTTAAATATCCCCAGCGGCATGAGGTTCAACAAGACCAAGTGCTGGCGCCTACACTTTGACCACAGCAACGCCCTTCAGCACTGTAGGCTGGGGGCAGAGTGGCTGGAAAACTGCCCAGCAGAAAAGGACTTGGAGTTGCTGGTTGAGAGCCCTGAACATGAGCCAGCTGTGCCCAGGTGGCCAAGAAAGCCAGTGGCATCCTGGCCTGGATCAGCAAGAGTGTGGCCAGCAGGACCAGGGCAGTGTTGTCCTCCTGTACTTGATACTGGTGAGGCCACACCTCAAATCCTGTGTCCTGTTCTGGGCCCCTCACTGCCAGAAACACATGGAGGGGCTGGAGCATACCTGGAGAACGACAACAAGGCTGGTGAAGGATCTGGAGCACAGGTCCTATGTGGATGAGCCGAAAGAGCTGGGGGTGTTTAGCCTGGAGCAAAGGAGGCTCAGGGGTGGCCCTATCACTCTACAACTCCCTGAAAGGAGGGTGTAGCCAGGTGGGATTGGCCTCTTCTCCCAGGCAACCAGTGATGGGATGAGAGGACACAGCCTAAAGCTGCACCAGGAGAGGCTAAGGTTGGACATTAGGAGGAATTCCTTCACAGAAAGGATGACTAGACATTGGAATGGGCTGCCCAGGGAAGTGGTGGAGTCACCATCTCACTGGATATGGCACGTGGTGTCATGGTCTGGTTGGCACACAAGGTGGTGTTTGGACAAAGGTTGGACTCCATGACCTCAGAGGTCTTTTCCAGCCTAATTGATTCTGTGATGCTGCACAAACTGAAAACTAAATAGCAACAAACTCCTGAAGGTGCCATGACCAACAGAGTTAAAGCTTTCCTCAGGTCCAGACTTGAGATACTGGAAGAACCAGAAGTTTGTTAGGTGAAGAAAATATTTTTTCTACATACAAGCATTTGTTATCAAAGAGACTGATTCTTCCTAGGTATCGAGTACAGTATTTTTTGAAAAGGGAAGGGGGAAAAGCAACACCAACTTTGTCTTTACTTTTCTTTCTCCTTTTTTTCCTTCCTTTGTACTTCATTTCACAGACTGAAAGGGACTAAAAGTTGGCTAGTGGTTAATAGCACAGAAAAATTTGAGTGCTAATTTTCTGTCTAGAACAATTCGAGTTATCTCTCTAAAATTAAGGATTAGTAGTGCCTGGCCATCAGGGTGAGAGAGCTTAGTTTCTAACGAATCCATAAATCCAAATTATTTTCCTGGATTACCTGAATTTCTCAAATGCATAGTTTGAACTGAATCACTTAAACTCCTTATTTAGAATTCTCTGAGAGTAAAAATGTCCTGTAAATGTTGAGACATATTTTGATGCTTAAAACTAAGTTTAAATGCCCCAAATACACATTTTGGTCTTCATTCTTTTTATATCTTAGCCCAGGCATTTGCAAAACAAAGTCTTGAATTTAGTAAAGTTTTTCAAGGAGAAAGAAAAAACCAAACAAACATCCCCCATCCTCACAAAAAGAAGAAAACAAAAAAAATTCCTTATATTAAGCCCCTGGTCTCTGAGACAGGCTATTGAAACTACTGGTAAGAAAGAAAGAAAAGGAACAAGACTAGTACAAGAAATAACCTTCAGATTTCAAGCCCCAAGGTCAAAAGTGACAGATGCTACTGATTCCTTCATATATTTTCCTTGACATCTATCAATGCAATCAATCTTAAGTGAAGTTGTAGATGCCAGAAAGGGAATAGCCTATCATGATTTGCAGCAACCTTCAGAACCAGGTGAACTTTTCTCTGTTGGAAGTGCTATGCGCACCAATATTCATGTACCTACTGAAGTACTGGCCATGAAGTACTAGTGTTTTATGACTTCCTTTCTCATGCATGCATGTTTGGATTTCATGTTTTATTTAAGAAACACCTTCAACTTCACATATTTACACAAAATTCTTCAGATGAATCTCAACCTTGGTGGTGAGGGAGGTCTACAATAAAATACCCGAATTGAAATTAGGTGTCATTTGCTATGGTCTTATAAAAAGTTTGGCTTGATATATAGTATATAATACTGCAACTCACCATTAATAGTGTAAGTAGAGGTGTAAAGTAATAATGGTAATTGAAATGAACCATGAAAATTTTTTCCTTGCCCAATTCTAATTTCTCCAAAATACATAGATCTAAAGAAATTAAAATCAATCCTTTATAACAAATGCTAACCTTGCTGACAAGTTTTCCTTGATTTCCTTTGTGTTTTCTCCACTCTACTAAGCACACTTACAATCTTACTTGCTTTGTAATTATAAATTTAACACATGGGAAAACAGATGAGAGGTGAAATGAAATCAGTGGCCACAGTGACAGTCTTACAAGCACCCAGAAATGAACATTCAAACTGCAGCAGCAATTCTGTTTTGCTAAACTACCAACACGCAACATAAACATACTTGATGTCTCCTCACCTCCAGAAACAGAAAATGGGAACTCCATTAAATAGCAAGAAAGGATTGTATACAGCACCATGGGAGCAGAAAAACAGCAAAGGATAGTACCCACATCTGGTGTCATTTGAAATAAATCAGAGAGTGCTGTGCTCCACGGCAGGAATTATAACAACTCTTTTGCTATTACAAAGGATCAATAGCACTGTGCTGGTTCTCTCCTTGTATCATCTGCGGGTACTTGTAAAACCCAACAGAATTGCAAGAGATGTCAGAAGAGACTAACCACATCAAAACCACATCCACACGGTCAGAGCAGCTAGAAACACTTCCATGCAACACATCTAACTCTAGCAGAACACAGCGATGTGTTGCTGCCCATAGAGGAGTCCTAGTGATTGCTTAGGGGCTAAACTAGGAAGGTCTAACCAAAAGTGTTCCAAACCCCACAGGTTAAATTGGAATATGATCTTTCTGCTCTTTAAAAGTAATAATAATAATTAGAAAAAGGTATAGAATTCTGCTGAACTGATAAACAAGGACAGAGTTACCTTCTGAGTAGCAAGCATTGTTATAAATATTACATATAAAAGTTATGACTGTATTTGGCAGAGTTTCTGTGAAACACAAAACAAGTATCCCTTTGCCAGTCTCCGGTGTTTCATCACTCAGGAACCTTTCCCAGCCATCCCTTCTTTCATACTGTTCCTGGTGTGTGTTCCATCTGCCCCACCCTACTGCAGTGTGATGCATCTGAACTTAGCCGCCTTTCTTCCTGCATGCAATACCTCAGCTGCAATGAAATATGTCAGGTAAGAAAATCAAACAAACACGTGTCTTCCACACAACGATTTCTGTAATCCCTCTGGCTCCTTATGGAATTGGTACACCTCTAGTTCACAGGCTGGGGCTATTTTTTGCCTAGAGAATAAGACCAGAGGAGCAAACAGAACATCCATAGTTCTGCTTTGAGTCTTTGTGCATAATCACACCTGGTAATTTATACATAAAGACAACATGGATGAACTCTGGTAACAAATAAATGTTGGGTGTCATGCTGTCTTTACCTAATACAATTTCACAGCTTTACATATATTCTACTTAAAATCAGCTTCAGGTGCTGTCAACCAAAACCTTGGCTTGCCTGGTTTCACACTAAATGAAGCAGTAATACCTGACAGCTTTTTTCTCTTGTAAACATAGGTGAACTGTGAAGACCTTGTAAGATCTTAATATATGTAATTTGGGTTATGCAATTCAAAAAGAAAAAAAATGTAAAGATATTAGTGCTGTGCATAGTTCAAGATATGACAAAATCCACCCTGGAATTAACTTATTGCTTTATCATCCTTTAAGACGCATTTGTTTCAATAAAACATATTCTTCCTGCTATGAACTTGGTTTCAAGCAATGGCACAGACTGACTACTGCACACACAAAGTTGCTGGCAGCTACACACACTTTACACCTCTTGTTTGCAAAGCAATATATAAAGCATATAGAATCAAAGAAGTGGCAGCTGTGAAACTTTAAAGTGTTTTTATTTCTAGCATAGGCTCATCATTGAGGAATTCAATTACTTTGTGCCTGGAGCTAAAATCCTTATAAAATTTTAGAAATTATTTAGTTATAGCATGGTCAAAGAACTCATTATGAAAGAACACAATTGTTTGCAATTTCCAAGACAAAATGAAATATTGAACGGAACAGATTTCCACTGTAGGACTGCTAGTTCATTTAAGAACTTCACTGAACTATTCTTGACTTTCAATCACCTATTCTGGATTCCTATTTAAAGGAAAAGAGATGTTTAAAGAAGTGAGATTTACGTGTTTTGTTATCAGAGCTGGAATAGCTAATATTATCCCTCTAAACAAAGGAGGGGCACTCAAATTCTGGAATGAAGATTCAGGGCAAATGGCAACAAATTGCTACCTTCTCATCTGTGGCTGTAGTCAGTCAGAAGTTATTTAACTATTCCCATGTGATGTTTATGTGGGCACAGTATCAGAGTTTTTCTGCATTGCTGAGCCAGGAGAAGAGCTACTGCCTCTCACAGTGAAGGGACAGAACCAAAGGAGGGGGGAAAATGAACCAGCTGGTTTCTCCAACTGGAGTTTTACAGCACACAGAGTACCAAGGAGTCAGACATACAAATCTATGAAAGCCACAGGCACATCCTTACCCCTCCATGCACCACAGAGATGCTGTTGGGGAGCAAGCTGCATGCACTTCTGGCAAGCATATGGGACAGTCAAGCTATAACCAAAGCCACCTTCTGTAAAAGCACAAACCCTCTTTACTGTGGTGATGATCTCCATCTGCAACACCCAGCTGAGTCATCTATGCTATCTCCAGCAGATGGCAAAGGTAGGAATTTGTTATCATACTTAAAGCGATCCTTCCCTTCCCTTCAAGGCTCCTTATATTTGGCACTTGCCTGTGCTCCTGGTGAGTTCTGCCCACCCACAGATCTGAGCTGGAGCTCCTGCATGCAGCAGACCAGAGCATTTTACACACAACAATATTCCCTGTGAATGCCAAGGAGCAGTGGCAGTGCCAACACAGGAGGCACTTTGCACAAAGCATGTTTATCAGCTGTGACACAGAGCACAGCATTTGCAAAGAGCTAAGGAAGAAGACAGCTGCTGTGGCTCCTCTAATTACCTCTCCCCAGACATCAACAGCAATTTACAATTTGGATGATGTTGCTGGAACTAAGTATGATCTAGATCCACACACAAGCTCTCCTCCTCACTTTTATAGGCCATGTGTTATATGAGAATTACAACAATTCAAACTGTTTCTGTGAGTTAGGTTATCTCCTGCAAGGCTTTTTATTGCACATTCTCCTTTTGCTACTGAAAGATACAGAATTTGCTGTAGACAGTAATCAGATAATCACATCTTGTTATGAGCACAAGTCAGCAGGATTTGCTATTAGAAACTCTCTAATCTATCACATCAAAACAAAGAACATTTGAGATGTTTGGTAAAAATTATGCTTCTTAACACAATTCACAACAAAGGTAAGAAATAAAAATTTTAAAAAGTCAGTCTATAGACCAGGTAGAACATTAGCCTCACATATATCCAAATTAAATTCCGAGTTACTCTACTCCTACAGCATCTTGAAATATTTACTGTGTTCATCTCCTGCTGTTTTGCTGCTAACAAAAATTTAAAAGAATACACAGGAAGTCTGCCAAATTAAAACATCATCAAGATTAATTGCACAAAGAGGATAAAACATTTCAAACAGTTGCACCCTTGAAAGATCAAAAGCTTTCCTCCCCTGCCAGTAGTTCTGAACAGCTTTATTGGCAAAAAGAACAGAAGTGAAGACAAAACTTAAAATATATGCAGGCGCATGAAACTGCAAAGACTCAGTAGATATTCAAAGCCCAATACTATACGTGGGTTAAGAAGTAGTAAAAAGCAATCAGACAGAGAGAATTAGGCAGAAAAGCTTTAACCTTAGCATGAGTATCTGTTGCGGTGTGCTATGGCAGGTTATTGGTTTGCCCCATAACCGGTCACTGCCATCTCCTCCCCTCCCCTGTATTTGGTTTCTCCCTCTGGAAAATTCTGTATTCCCCGATACCTCCACGGTATTCCTCCCCTCCCACAAGGCTCCCCATTGGTTCTGTAACCCTTGCCCGCCGGAATTCAAACCCCGCGTCCCTTCACCATTGGGTGTTTTGTATTCTCCCCTCCCTCTCCATATGGGATAAAATTCCTGGGTAACAGCCCTTTGGGGCTACTCTGCGCGACCTTGCTGCCCCAATAAACCCTGTACCACGAGAAGCTCCTCCACCTCCTTCCTGCCTTCCAGCGCGCCTGCACCACTGGTGGGTCTGGTGAACCCGAACTGGGACTTCGCCGACCCTCCCGC